>VXAB01001202.1:22721-61711 GCA_013399175.1 Odontophorus gujanensis
TTCTCATGCTACTGCAGATGAATGTACCACAGATTTTACTTAGACCATTCCAAGACGCATGTGAGATAAAAGAGTGGTTTCCTTGTTTGATAAGCCTGTAAAAATAAGACAGACTTAAAGGCCATAGAGCCTATCCAGAGGTGGTTAGGCCTGACTTTTCAGCCAAATTAGCATAACATGTAATGTGTTCCAAACAGTTTTTTAATTGCCTTCTTTAAAGTTGCACAAACTTTCACAATAAGGNCAATATATTTGGATTTATATTTATTTCTATACTAGTAAGTATACCAGTACCAAAAAATTATAGACATTGCTTTGTTTGAAATAATTATAATCATCAGTAACATAAAATAAAAAGAGTTAAGTGATGGATAAATGTTATGGTTTTATGATTTTTGTGATGTTATGATGTGGAATATCAACAATACAACAAAAATCATAAAACCATAACAAGAAAACAATGTAAAAAGCCATCCAGTTTATCCTGGTCAAAGAAATTAACAGGCTTTAAAGAGCTAAGTATCTTGAAGATATTTTTCTGTGAATTCTCTCAGGAGAAATCAAGTCAGATTCAAAAACATTTAACACCTGTCATGTTTTGATTTATTGATACAGACAAGTGTTAGTTTCTAACTGTCAAAACAGTACTAAATATTCATGGGAAAATGCACAAAACCACATTCACAAAACAAAGAATAAAACCTTTGTGGTGTAAAACAGCTCTTATCCATAAGCTAAGGAGAAAATATCTTCTGTTATGACAATGCACAGAGAAAGGTAGAAAGTAATTTGATTTAACCTTGCTAAAGTTATGACATTCTTAAGCAGAATTTATACAAATCTATTGTTTATAGAGTAACAGAATCACGAGGGGAATACGTTTAACTTCCCACAGAAATACCCACAGAAGGAGAGCTCAAAACCAAGGAAGTCCATTTTTGACTGTTTCTCAAACCATAACTTTCAATTTTCATTTTTAGTTTTGTAGCTCTAGTGTTAATTATTAATTATTTAATCTGTGTAATGTATACTAGCTTATGAATTTTTTTTAAAAAGTAGGGGCCTTTTTGGGAGGCAAAATATAAATATTATATATTTTTAATAACTTGTCTTCTCTAACAGCTCTTCGGCCACATAAGGTCACCTCATTTACAGATCTGTCCATTCCATTCCAATCCTATGTCCAATTTATGTACCTACAATGACAGTCACAGGGAAATACATCTTTCTTTACTTCAGAAACTGAAGTAATTCATGGTCTGGCTCAATGAGAGGAAAGGCTTAACATGGGGAAAGAGAGATCCAATAAAGTGAAGGTGGTTTCATGAAAAAACTACTCGTGAAATATTTTAATGGATTTTCTCAAGAATAAAACAAGTATAATTATCTCAAAAAATTTCTTGCAATTTTTTTTTTAACTTTTGGTAACATTTCAAGTTATAACTGATAAGATTGTTTGATTTGGGAAACACAAGCCAACCTTAGCAGAAGGTAGGTCTGCAACAGCAGTAAATTTTGTAATCCATAAAAAAGAGTTGATGCAAATATGACTACAGAAGTGTAAATTCTAACACCTGTTACAAAACTCAGAAAATTCACCAGGCTGATAAAACTGAAAGAGCAGCACTGTGCATTACAGATCGAAAATGCATGACAGTAAAGAACAGTAACTGTATTCTTCTTAAAGTTTTCTGCCTTTTAAATGGTTAAACACATGGAATGCAATCTATTCCTCATCTCTTGACTAAATGTTTCTAGTCATTCTAGGTAAAATTAGAAGCATGAGCATTTGCTCATCTAATTCTTGATCCCTGACATACTCATGACCTCAGAGGAGTGTCATGAGCCGAACACATGACACTCCTCTGAGGTTTACTGTCTTACAAATCTAATTCATTTTCTCCTTCCAGTGCAGACTCCACAGTAGACCTCAGTACCATACCTGCATAAGCGAAAAAAAATGGTTTATTGCAATCCCCTTGTGATCTTGCAACCAGCCGTCATTCATTATATCAGTACATTCCTGCTCTGCTTCTTCCCTTCTTTTATCACAGATATCCCAGAGAAGATCTCTTAAGTCCTAAAATACAAAATAAAATATGAGAAATAACTAAAAAAAAACCCTGTAAATACATTTTTTACTATTTTAAACTATATTCTTTGCCTGTGCATGAGACATATTCTTATTTAATGTAGGCTTTTATGTTTTTTTTTCAATTGTTATAAATGTCAAAGCCTGGTCCAAGACTTACTTGATTGTAAGTAAGTGAGAGAAATGACAGAAAGCAGCTTTACAAATGTGGCAGACAAAAGTATCCAGAGGTCTATGATAAATATATAGGATAGAGCTAGGCTGCATTGCTTTCCCCAGACAGCTATCTAAGCTAGACAAAGAATTAGAACACAAATAGCTATCAGTACCAGCAACTTTCAACTTAAGTGGTTTGATAACTGCAATATAAGAAGGGGGACGTGCAATACAAACAAGTCTAAGAAAATTACATCACAGTTTAAACCTTTTATTTACAAGGCTCCATTCCATTTTTGTTTTAACATGGACAGTGCTTCATGACTAAGTGCTTTTCAGCTAGTAACTATTTCTGACAACACCACTGTGGCTCACTGTCAGTACTAAGAACCTAGTAAGAATATATCATGCACACAGGTCCTGTTCACACTGCTAACGATGCATGGAAGTGGTAAGGTAGTCCTCTGTGTAATAATAGGAGACAAGAAAAGGGGAATATTATTAAATGCAGTGGTATGCTTAGAAGAACTGTCTCCTGGCCCCCAAGCATTTTCTAGCTTACCTGATCTGTTCTGGAATAAAGAGAAAAGGTCTTCCAGGCTACTGCCCCTACAATGATGAGGTTATGCGTCAGGCAATAAGTAATTCTACATTCACCAGGTCTTGGTCTCAGTCTAAAAGGCCAGATTCTTTTTCTCCCAGTGTGTCCAGAGTTCTCTGTTGGACAAGAGCCACAGCGGTAGTGGCAAATTAATAGTCCTTGAGCTACAGTACTGATCAGTGGCATAGACAGAAGGAAGCCAAACAGAAGGCTATCAGATATTTAGAGTTGTCCCATACTGTAGGACATATACGTAAGGATCTACTGATTAAAAAGATGTAAGAACAGAATTTATATGTTTTACGGACATAAACAATACAAATTGGAGCACAGATCCTTCTAGATCCTAAGACATGTAATGAGAAGCATTTTCTTCTTTGTCCTCATCTTACTCAGGTCTGTTACTGATTTACTGTAAGCAGTGCAGAAAGATGGAAAGTTAGGTGGTGTGCTATCTTCTTCAGGGAGATGATAAATGTGTTTTATGTATTTCTATTCTGCTCTCATTATTCCTCCTCCTTGAAAAATGAAGCAGCTTCTCCAGTCTTATTTCCTTGTACTCTGGATGAGGGAAAATGGATGCACATGCTACCCCTAATTGGAACAAGGGATGCAGTGGGTTTCATTGACTGACCATGTTAGTTGATAGTAATGTAGTGAAAAGAAAGCGGGAGAAATACCTACAAGATAGTTTAACAGAAAATTTATCCATAGTGATTCTGTAATGAGTTTAGATGACAAAGCCTTGCATGTCAAAGCCTTGGTCTTTAGACACTTGGGGGATTTTTCAAACAGGACAAGATGGGCTGTATTTTACACTATCCATTTTGAGACACAGAAATGTGGTGTTTTGGTTTCACAGCTTGGATGGTGTTTCAGCAAGATGACATAGGTGAACAGCCTTGGAAAGCTGAAATGTTTGAGAAAAAACATTCCATAGATTTGACAGATTTTAATTGTTCTGATTTCCCCTCTCTCCTTGTCTAATGTCAAGGAAGGATGGATGACAGAATTCTCACACTGGAAGAGATACAATGGTCAAGCTTAAAGGCACAGAGGAAACACCATCTTCACATTCACCAGAGGATTTGGGATCCACAAGTACCAGAATGAATCACTTGGAAACACAGCTCCAGATAATCATACATATAAATATATATACCAGAAATTGCCTTACTGGTGAAAAAAAAAAAAAAAAAAAAAAGTGGAAAAATACTTGTTCTTCAAATGCTTGTTCTATGGAGTGCCAGAATACTACAATATTTTAGGTCACTACCTAAAGAAAAAATCAAGGCATAGGTAAGATATGCCCAAAAATACAGAGGAATAGTTGTGAAGAATCCTCTTTGTATAACTGGAAGATAAATAGTATAAGAGAAGAGGCAAAAATGAAAAAATAAGTAAATAATAATATCATGTTACCCCCAAGATTGTATACAGTCAACTAATACTTAAAGATATGTTATTTCCTCTTAAATTTACTTACAGTTACTCTTTGGTGTAGTTCTGCTTTTGTTTCCTCATCTTCCCGCAGGTCATCAGAAATTGAATTAAAATCTGATTGCCACTGGGATACAAACTCTTGCTTAAAATCTGGACGCTTTAAATAATCTTGGAAATTTTTTCTGTAAATTATGGTAAAATTAATGTTACAAGGCAGACAGAATGCCAGAGGACAAATATAAAATACGGATATTGAAATACTAAGCTATTTCTACTCACCTAATATCTGCTAAGTAATGTATCACAGAGTACTGTTCGTCCCTTAGACATCTAAGTATAGTTTTGACAGTATTCACATACACGTTTTCTACCATTTCCCAATAAGGTACTAAAAAATCAGGTATCTCCTGTGAATATTTTTAAAAACAACAAAATTAATACATTTCTCAGCAACTCATTTAGATGTATCATTAGCAAATAAAAGAATATTTCATGATATCATACTACTGACTTGTATCATTACGTATTTATTTTGCTTTAGAACCATTTTCAGCTAATTATAAACACTGTACCAACAAACAGGTTACCTGGTGCATTTCTTTGAAAAAAATATGGCAGCATTCAAAATGATTGGGAAGTTCCCGAAAAATACTGCTGATATCTGTGTTTTTTGATACGTTCATAAATTTAGCAAAGAAGGATGAGTAGTTAGGCCCTACACAACTGTTTAAACCAGTAACATTTTGAAGTGACTGTCAAATGTTTCAAAAGCAACATTTTACTAACTGACCGTCAAAAAATGCTAAAATAGTCCATGACAAGTAGAAACCCAACAAGTTGAGTTGCAGAATTTAGACACTCAGAAAGAGATTCATAACATATGCCAGTGAACTGCAGTCACAAAATCAAAACTGGTAAATATAAGGAATAGAAAGGCAGAACAAAATACAAAGCATCAATAAGAATATTTCAAATCTTTATCTCAGTTACTGCATGCAGTCCCATGTTCACATCCAAAAAATTCAGTACAACTAGAACAGACAGACCTAAAGGCAAAAGTCATGACTGAATATACTGAACTGTTTCTGCACGAGTCGAGCTAAACATTATGTCTGGTGTAAGAAGAAACACTAAGGCAAAATGAAGAAAGGGTATGTGATAGATGATTGTAACATCACAAATATCTTCATAGGGTGAATACAGAATTATTATTCATTGAATCTTACAATACAAGAACTTAGGGTCATCCAGTGAACTGAGTAAACAGATTTAAAGCAAAGTGTTAGTATTTTTATTATTTTTGCTTCACAAATAGCGTAATTATACAGGCTATATTATGTTGACTATGAAGTAAATTACTTTCAAAAAAGGCAAATAGACAATCATAGAACAAAATCCTGTTGAGATTCAGTAAAATCAAAGATGTACATTTAACTTATCTCAGGAATCCCATATTTTCACTTTACTAGGAGGTAAAAAGATGTTCTGGAGCATGTTAGATGTAAGCATCCCAGGCGAAATATCAGTGCACACTTCAGCCATTCTTACATTCTTTCTCCAGGACCAGTGGCTAGCCATTGCCAAAGACAAGAACCTGAGTAGATGGGTCATGACCTAAGCCCGGTAAGTAAGTCTGTGCTCATATTTCTTATATTAAAAAGCATTTTTATTTTGGCCTTTGTATGCTATTCTTCAACACCATTGCAAGTTAATAAAAGCCAATGTCAAAAATTTTCAGGCATGTTTCTTACATATTTTGGTAGTGAAAGCTGTTTGTATTACCAGGTATTTATTATAAAGCAGTAGTATATTTTTAACTGAAAAAAATATTTAAGAAAATAACGTGTAGAGAAAAAAAGTTTAGGTAGAATATGCACAAAACACTAAGACAAATGTATACTTTGATATCTAAGAATATAATGAATTAACGTACCTTGGGAAGTGGCTCATCTACATAAATCCATTCATCTGTGCTTGGTTTAATCAGTGGTGGTGTCACAGAAATAGGAGAAAGGAAATCTTGAGGTGTGACTGGCAAAGCCTTTTCTTCTGGTGATTTTTCTCGTACAGATCCTGGTATACAAACATACTATTGTACCTCTATGCATATTTTAAATATCAGTAAACAGGAATAAGACATCTATGACAAATTCAGATTAACAAAATGATTCAGAATTTCATTATTTGAGTATTTTTCATTAGAACATATGCTGATCAAATATGTGATGCTATAGTTACAAATCCATTTCCAGTTAGGTTGTATTTTGCAGGATTGTTAACTTTTCCAAAACCATCTCTGTGAGAGAAACAGTAACAGAATGATTTAGTATGATTATACAAAACATTCTTTACCAGGTAAAGCAAGGTTATTGGTAATTATACAATTCTGAGATTCATTAAAGCTATAATGATTTCAAGGACTCTGCTTAATTAATGAACATTTGTAAGCACTTAATGTTTTCCATGTGAGATTCAAGAAAGAATAATGTGAAGGACACATCAAGTCTTTCTTCTAAAAATCCTGAAGAAAAGAAAACAGTCACTAAAAATCTAATCCAGGTTTGCTTGATTCAACTGTTTCTTTGGGATTAACCTTTTTTCCTTTTTAAACAATTCTATTGTACGGGGTTGTATGCATGTATGTTAAATGTACGTATTAAGAGGAAATGTGCAATAAGATGCATTGAGTTATCCATGTTTTTACACTTACGATAAATGAATATATGTTGATAATTGCCAATTATCCTTTTTATTCTGTCATTATGCTATCCCACACAGTGCAGATCCTAGCTGTAATATTTAAATCTGGAAGAAATTACTGAATTTAGTAATTCTTTACATTAGTGAATTTAAATATATCCAACTGACAGTTTATTTAAAATATTTTAAAATCCTTCCTCAAATTATCTTTGTAGCTACGTGAAATTGGTCCATATTCTGTGTAAAGGTAAAAACATGTCAGAAAATTTCAAAATTCCAGTGCAGTTATCACTAACTCATAAATTCCTAAAATCTTGTAGGTATAGTGAAAATGGCTAGTGTTTCTACATAGTTTTATATTTTAATTATTAGTGTTATCTATAACAAGATCAGTCTTTCCTTATTGAACTGTAAAATGTAGGAAAGGAAAAACTTACTTTTCTGCTTTTTGTCAATTTCTTCGATCAGAATTTCCTTTACAGTTTTGCACACAATACTTTCTTCTGTCTCTGCATTGACTTTCACTACAGTATTTTGTTGAACTGAAAGCCAGTTCTCTAATTTTGGCCATGTGTCTTGGAAGCCTGAAATTCTGCAAAAATCATATTAATAAATGTANTTCATACCTGGAAAAGAATTTTCCTTGAAAAACTACCTTGGAAAAGCAAAATGTAAGAATTCCTAACTTCCTGGATTCTTTACATTGCACCAAAAGTCTAAGCACCTTTCAAAGCTCCAGTCAGAGAAATTCTAAACGAAAATCTTAACATAAGGCATCCTAGTGCAATCATAGATCACATATGAACTTCAGATTAATTAGATTCCTAAACATGTGACTGAAGTTAGCTTTATTGTACTTAATATAGCATACCTATGCAGCATCTGATCACTTACTAAGTCCATCTTCTCTTCTACAATTTNAGTTTTATATTTTAATTATTAGTGTTATCTATAACAAGATCAGTCTTTCCTTATTGAACTGTAAAATGTAGGAAAGGAAAAACTTACTTTTCTGCTTTTTGTCAATTTCTTCGATCAGAATTTCCTTTACAGTTTTGCACACAATACTTTCTTCTGTCTCTGCATTGACTTTCACTACAGTATTTTGTTGAACTGAAAGCCAGTTCTCTAATTTTGGCCATGTGTCTTGGAAGCCTGAAATTCTGCAAAAATCATATTAATAAATGTATACCTCTAAAATAGAACTACTGAAGTAACTACAAGAAAATAAAATATTTTNTGAACTTCAGATTAATTAGATTCCTAAACATGTGACTGAAGTTAGCTTTATTGTACTTAATATAGCATACCTATGCAGCATCTGATCACTTACTAAGTCCATCTTCTCTTCTACAATTTTAGCATCTGAATTTTGATTGTTGTCCTCCTGTTCCATTTGAGAGGGCTTTGATCTATCTGCTGTGTGGAAAACAGCATATATGAGCATACACTGAAAAAGCAGCTGTTGGACCTAAATAAGATAATTACTTTAAAAGAAAGATTCTAGCTTTCCTTGATCTTACATATCTTTCTTTAAAAATTTGAAAGCTTCCCAATGGAATGGAAAGGACAGAAATAAATCAGAGAAATACGACATAGAGATGGGTAAGGACTTGGACACCTCTGTTTGAATGCTAACTCAGTTATAATGGTAACATTTCCTGATGGATCCTTTGCAGTTATAGAAATCTGCGGTTGTAGAGATGTGATGGGTGGACTACTTCAGGCATACTCTTAGGGTTTGAAGGTGTTTCTGTTTTTTTGCAGTCTAACCTGAATCTTCAACATAACTACTCCTTTCCAAAACAGAAATGCATAGATATACCACTGTATCTGAAGACAAAGTATTCTCTATCTCAGTTTCTCAAGATTAAAGCAAAACAAACAAACAAACAAAAAACAACCTCTATTGGAAATACGCAAATTGTTATAGCTTTCTGATGTTTTTATTGTTCCTTTGCCTCTTTCTATCTCCACAAGACATCCTAAGAAACAAATTCTTTTTAGGATTCCTCAGACAATATCATGTATTATCACATCTTCAAAGTTTTTTATCACAAAAGGTCTTAAAACAAACATGAATATTAGTGTCCATACATTTATCTTGATGGTATAGTTAGCAAAACCTGTATCAATTTTGTCTTGTCTTCATTCCTACCAACACATAACAGCTAAAGATAAACAACATTTAATTCAACCCATGTGCTATGCAAGTGCTGCAGTGAAAACAGTGAAAAGTAACCTCTTTATAATCTGGACGATATGGGAAATATTTGTGAAATGAACTTCTATTTTGCCAAGATGCAAGAGAGCAATGAAAAATAAATAGTCAGGAAATAAAAAAAGCCATCAAAAAACCTTTGTTGCTTTTGCTATTTTCGTCCAAAATCAACTATTTTTGGTTGTTCACTGATTAAGATAAGAAATGCAGTAATCAGTGGGGAATTAATGTTGGCATATCTCAGTAAATGAAAGTTAGCACATTATTTTATTTACCCTTTTTTGTCTCTTTCCAAATGTATCTCCTGGAGAAAAACATTATTTGGACATGCTCACACTTGGAATGAGTCATCATTCTACAGCTGATGTTAAGTTACACTTTTCCCAACTATTGCTTTATACAGTAGTTAACACTAGCCACTGTGCTGCTTCAGCTTTGGTGAAATTTCAGGACAAAAAAAAATGAACCCAAAACCACACATGAATTTGCATACCAATAATCAGTCTTTGACTGAAACAAATATAAGTATTCAGGATAATATGGAAGAATTCAAGATGATAATGCAAAATTAATGGATGAGATAACGTGAGATACAAAGAAACTGAAAAATAAAGCTGTTTTGCTCCAATACGTATAATGTAAGGTTAAAACTGTTAAATACAAGTAAAACCTGAAATAATGCTTGGGATTAATGTGTTATTTATATTCAGTCATATATTTTTAGACAAGTGAACAAAGTTAAAAGAGGTCTTACAAATCAAAGAGTAAAAGAAAATAAAAATCCAACTTCATAACAACAAAAAAAACCCGACAAATATTGGTATTTTAAATTAAAATACACATTGCTATCATACTGCAAAGTACTCTCTATTCTGAAGTTTCCATATTTATAACAATCTTTATATTCCCCTTACATCAACATGTGCTTGTTACTAGCTTTGTTTAAATAAAGATAGAAACTTACGCTTCAAGCTAGCCACGCGTTTTAGTACTGTGGTATCTGAAATATCCAATAATACAACAACGTCAAATGCGGGTAAGGAAACAGTAGGCTCATTAGGCATCATAGGATTTGTAACAAGTTTGAGCTTTCCACAGTTCACATATTTTGGCTCCATTTCGTCTGGATCATTCCCTGTACAGGCTTTTTCAAATAGCTTTGCCTGATTAATTGTCATCGGAAATCCATCCAGAATCCATCCCTTCTCTGGTGGTGTTTGTCTAAAATTAAATGAAAAATGACATTTGTAGAAAAAATTGATAGCATAAAATTAACACCGTAGGAAGAGCTCATCCTAGTAGTCTTTCATTCGCCATTCAGAACATTAGATATTCTGATGAACTCAGAATATAACAGACAGTATCATGATCAAAATAGTGCAACAATGGATTTTATACCAGAAAAATGCAGCAAATATAGAAATGATACAAAACAAAACAAAACAAAACTTGCTTCTTGATAGAGTTTTCAAAAAGTCTGTATACAGACTGTGATCAGAGATGTAATTTTACTGTTTTCAAAAAGTGCTAACTTCTGCACTGAAGAAACAAGTAGTAAAAAACATTTTATAACATTAAAGTGCTAATGGGAGCAAATATAGCTTAAATGACATTCATGTGGGAACGTAAGAGCTAATTGCATAGGAGAATATTTGAGACAATTTTCTATCATGTAAGAATAGACAAAAACAAGTAACTTAACTGCTGAAATACGAATGTTTAGATAATGAATCTCACATTAAACCTAGAAAAAAAATTCTAGCACTTTCTGAGTAGTTGAAAACTGATACACAAAATGTAGACATTACTTACATCTAATGACTATGTGACAGTTTATCTTTTTACTTCCTGCCAGCGGTGTACTATAATGCCTGAAAAAATTTAGGGCTAAATTCTACTTTAAAATGAGCATTAACTAACTTCACTGATCAGTCCCACTTCCCCAGAAGCACACTCAAATATTCCAGTAATGGACTGACTAAAGAGAAATGGCTAAGTCTGGCGCTTAAAAAAAACGACAATTACATTCTAACTAACTGAGGGGAAAAAAAACTATATAATTCCATACTTAATGGCTTCCAATAGGATGTCAACAAGTAATTCATCAGGAATACTTTTTCCTTTCTTCAACAGTTTCTGTGATGCAGCACCAAGCTGGGCACGTACAGATAGCTGTGGAAAAGTGCAGTTAAAAGAACACGTAAGAACAAAAAGCTCATGACTTCGACAACACTCACAGTTAAAATGAACATGATTATACAATAGCTGTTCTGAAAGCAGTGCCTCCTATTTTGTTATGCAGGTCCATGACATCAGAGGCAGACAGAGGTGGTATGGCAATAGAGTTGGAACCTTCTCGCCATATTCCATTACATTGTGTTGCCATGTAACAGATGGCAGCAGAGGGGTAGACTGACAAAATAGTACCTTGACATGGAAAGAAAGGCATGTGAAGCAAAGGTATGAAATTGAACTCCACCATGAAGAAAATAAGGCACTCAGTAACATTCACTGATGCTTGCTGTACATTTATGGAGTCCGAACAGTGTATGCGAGCACAGTGAGGCAGTGGGGGATGTTTCAGCAGTGGCAACAGCAACAGTAGGTCATCTTAACCGGTGCAGATTTTTACAAGCATGGTGTGCAGGAATTTGCTCTATTTAGTGTTATTGTGTTCTTTGTGTCCATTGTTGTTTCTATGGAAATAAGTAGGAGGCATTACTTTTGGAGCAACCTATATAGTTTACTTCTTCATTCTATGATTATATTTAGTCTTGATTGTGTTATTTATTCATATTTAATGTTTATTGTATGATCTATCTACTAGAAATTGTTTTAATTGATGTTAGAGACTTCATTCAAATGAAAACTTGTACTGAATGTCACTACACACAAGAAAATGACAGAAATAAGATGAAAAACAAGATTATGAAAGCCAAAAAAGAAAAAATTAAGTGTCCTTGTCCTAATGTTATTCTGATTTTCAGTACTCTGAGCCCAGTGATGTTTTGACTTCTGACAGTTTAAGAAAGTGCTCAGAGTTAAGTTTTCTGTAGCAACATGTAACATCAATTGATATATAGGGATCTTATTTGCTTTTGAAGTACATTTCAGCAAGACAAATAAATGCAGAGAGCACTGTAGATTCAATTATTTTTGAACATAAAGAAAATAAACCTTTCACTGCGTTTATTATTTGTGTGGCACCAGCAACATCCAGATCACATTTCTGCTAAGTCAGAAATTATTTAGAAAGTACCTTGTCTTACATTAATGTGAGATTAAACAAGAAGACACTTAGGTACAATTCTAGTTGTACAAATAGCTATAAATATACACAGCAATAGATTTTTACAAAATCTCTTTTGATATTTCACACAGAAATTGCTTGCAGTAAGGTTAATAAATAAAGGCAAATGGTGACAGAGTATCATTTTCTGTTGTTTAATGATAAGATTCTAAATAATGTTTTTACACTGTAGTAGTGAAAATGGACTACAAACCTTGGATATGTCATTCTCTTTGTGGTCTGATACAATTTCCTGATCAGATGGATGTGTTTTGACAGCATGATTACCTAAAATAGGTTCATTATAAAGTTTAACAATTCTACGTTTGTAATATTTCTTACTATAGCGAAATGATAAAAACACATGTCTTATTGTTCTCTGACCAAATCAAAACAGAAGGAATTTGCAATTCTTAGAATCATAGGATCATTGAAAAATTAAAGTTGGAGGTAACCTCTAGAGGTCAGGTCAACTTTACAGTTAAAGCAGTATCAGCTGGAATGTCAGATCACATTACTCAAGCTTTCACCCAGTCTCAGAAATCTCCAGTGACAGAAACTATTGCTGTAGACAACCCGTTTCAGTGCTCTGAAACTCTGTGGGGAAAGATCTTTTCTTGCATATGGTCAAACCAGAACCTTCACAGGTATCTCCACAGCAAAATGAAGACTAGTGGAAACATGAGCCTGCTGCAGAATGGAACACTGGACTCAGTGGGAAAAAAAACAATATATGCAAGAAGACTGAGATACTTAACGCCTTTTCTCTCTTGGACCCTATAAGTACAACCTGCCTTCAGGAATCTCAAGCCCTTGAGGTTAGCAGGAAAGACTGGAGGCCAATTGTCTTAGAAGCAACTTTACAGAGTACAGTTCGCCTGGAGAATAGCAAGCTCACTCTGGGCCAGAGATAGGTCTTTGCAGTAAAGAAAGCCAGCAGCACCCTGGGCTACATTAAAAACAGCATTGCCATCAGAAGGTCGTACGTTCCCTATACTCAGCCCTAGTGAGACCACATATGCAATGTTGTGTCCAGTTCTGAGTTCCCCAGAGCAAGAAAGACCAGCACATCCAGTAAAAGGCCATAACGATTATTTAGGTGTTAGAATATCCAAAACACAAAGAGGCTGAGAGCTGGCAATGTTCACCCTGGAGAAAGAAGTCCTGAGTGTCAATGTTTGTATATATCTTAAGGGGGGAAGTAAAGATGGAGCCACAATTGTCTCAGTGATGTCAAGTAAAAAAAAGGGACAAGAAGCAATGGAAACAAACTGAAACACATTGAACTTCATGTAAATGATAAAATATGAACTGTTTGGTGCATAGAAACTTGCAACAAGTTCCTCAATGAGACTGTTGAGTTTCCATCATTGAAGTTTAACACAGTGCTGAACAATATGTATTATTGAATCTGCCTTGAAAAGTGTTGGACAAGGTGACTTTCAGAGGTTACTTCCACCCTCAACCATTCTGTGATTCTGAGTTTACTTGGCTAAGCTCAATATCAGTTCCTTTGCTATTAAGAAGTGTTGTAAAGAAAGGTAAAGTGAGGAAAAGAGAGGGCTTGCCTTACCTTCCTTTGGATGGTGCTTTCATGATGAAACTTTCAACCTAGACCCTGTCTGTGTTTCATTTAGCTGCTTTGCAACCATGTTAGCACTTCTGACTCTGATCTACATCTGCTGACTCAACTTTCTACCTCAACCTCAGATTTACTGCATCAGTAGACATCAACAGACTGAGTCTTATGCAGGTCACTGTCTTTGGATCTCATCCTTTAGTCAGTATGTTCACATTCTGTTGGTGAAGTGTCAGCGCTACCTGACTTATTACTGTCACCTCATGCCTCACCTTCCTGTGTGGAGAAGAATGCTTCTGCTTCTCCCACACTCTAGGAATACGCAGAAACACGAAATTCACAATGAAAACTATTCTGAAGACTCAGATGTCATGGATTCTACTTCAAGTGGACAGGAGAAAGGGGAATGGTAATTTAAATGTAATAAGAATTAAATCATATGAAATTTAATTTAGATTTGATATACATACACACACAAATACCTTTGGTTCCATTAGTAAATGTTCCTGTTAGAAATTTCACTGATGATTCTGAGTTCTTTTGGACCTTTTATCAATTAAGAAAATAAATAGATTAGAAAGGAAACTACAGAATACAGGAAAACAAACCTGTAAATTGAAGATGAGCCTTGAAGTCTGATAAGGAAAAACTTAATTGTAAGTCTGAAATTGAGTAAGAAATCAAAACAATATGCTTTTTTCCTTATACACACGACTCTCTTTTCCATGTAAGACCAAAGTCAAAATTAACAAGAATTCCTACCTCGTTTTGTTTTGGAGAACTCTCTGCTTCCTGAGAAATCAAGTTGTGTTCAGTTTTCATTTCATTATTAAAAAAAGCTTGGATGGCCTCCTGAACCAGAGTAGTAACAGATAGTACCTGAATATTGCAAACTAATACACACAAAAATTAGATAGCTTTGTAGTTTGAGCTGAGCATACATAGAGACTATTAATGAAATTAAATTAGTAATTGGAGGATAGCATTACTACATGTGAAGGAATGCACAATTCCTTTTTTTTTTTTTTTTTGGACTTTTCATATAATCTGTTTCTACTGTTTCTTCTCTGCAACCATTGCATAGTGTGCATTCACAATCTCAAAGATATCTCTTCAAGAACAAATGTCGTCAGAGAAATCAAAAGAATTTTTAAATTTCTCAAAAAATGCAGAAGAAATACTCTAACAACACTATATAAGAGCTCAGTTGTTTTTAGTCTTATTTTGGAAGATAATGTATGAAAGACTTGGAAGGAAGCTCAGTAAAATATGATTGCATATGAGCTTCAATGATTAGTAATGAAAGGATTTGTCCAAACTTCATTGAAAGAGACAAATTTAAAAGCAATTAAACTTTTTAAAGACTTCTAGGTGAAAAGTTAAACAAAACAGAACTCTTACTTACCTTTTTCAAGAAACTTTGCACAGGTAGTTTTGCCACTGAAAAGTTTTCCCAAAATACATCCCGTGATGGGAAATGGAGGAACTACAGACAGTGAAGATCTGGGTTTTGAAGGATAGAAAATCTCCATCAGCCTATGAAGCACATGACCCAATAGGTTATTATTAAGAGGAGATTTGTTCTCTCTGTTCTCTTCAGTTGGGCACCATTCCCCTGTCATATTCTGTATAAATATAAATATATCAAACAGTTAGTCAATATACCTTGTCTTTCATCTTTCTCTCTATAAATAATTATATAAACGAACATTAAATAACTAAATATGAATAGTACTAAAATTAAAATATTTTCAAATTAGAGCCTCGTTAAAAGATGTAATTGTCATAATCATTAAGCTCTTACTGCTATTCACTAAGAACTAGCTGAGAGACAAGTACTCCTATAATCATTTTTACAGATGTCTAGAATCAGTTTTCTAAAATCCCATAAACATGAAAAGTAATTTAACTAATACAACAGAATGAATAAGCTACTCTTTTGGAATATAAGCCCATTATCCTAGCATTCAGCACTCTAACAAATGGACAATATTATTGCTCAGTATCACATTCTTATCTTTGAGTATTTGTACAAAGCTTTAAAATACATTTAACTGCCTAATACACATTCAGTACTGAAATAAATCAAAAACAATACCCAACAAGACAGAGTCACAAGAACCTTAAATGAAATACTAGAAGCTACCAGTTGAGTTAAAAGCACGTAGCTTTTACTGACAATTGCAGTCAGAAGAAGATGAGAATAGAAGGATATAGTCAGAAAAATTTAACACCTCTTTGGCCACAGTACTATTGCATCCTGTAACATTAGGAAAGTACTATGAAGAAAATGTGCTGTTTATACTATAATAAGAACATTTTAGTATGCAGGAAAATACTAGTTCTGTTTCAGTTATTCTTTAATGGCATGATTGTAGACAGCTGCTTGCTAGGTGTGTGGATTATTAATACTCCCAATTACATTCTGGCTTGTTGGCCTATTTAGGGTGCACAATAAAGGGTTGAGAGACAATGTCAAATACACCTGTAAAGGAATTTCCACCTCCTTTATTTTTTTTTTTAGAAAAACAAAGAGGAAAAAAATTCACAATTAGGGTAGTTAAGAACAGCTACAGGTTGCACAGCAAGCCTCATCCTTGGAAACCTTTGATTGCTGACCAGAAATTGCACTCAGCAACCTATTCAGAAGTCAGGTCCACTTTAAGCAAAGAGGTTGAACTACATGACCACCAAATCCCTTTCAATCTAAGCTATTCTTTCATTCTATAAATTAAAATATTAACTACCATGAACAGCAACATATACTTTCATTCAAAGTTCTACTGAAATATGATATTATGCATATTCGTTTTCTGGGTAGAATATGCACTTTTTCTGAACTTGTAATCATAAGTTATACATTGCCATAGCATATATTCTACTGGTAGTTTACTTTGAATATATATGCATTAGGTAAACTAGTACCATGTAACTTACTATTACTCTAAATAAAAATATGACCTATGTTTAATCAGTTAAAACCAGAAAAAATATTTCTGAACCGTAAAATATCTTCTTCTTAAAATATCTCAGTCAGTGTATTGCTTAATAAGATGTGAAAAAGATCAGTTTAAAAAGAAATCAAATCCTTGTTCTATCTGAACTATTTTCCTTAAAAAATATGAGAAGAGATGGATCAATTTTTTTTAATTCTATCCAACCTGTAGTACAAATGAATTCTAAATGGGGTGGGTTTCTTATTTTAAGTACTCACCTTTCAAATTTCTTGTTTTGTTTTTTTTATCAGAAGATTGCTGGATCATACCTGTCCTTAGTTAAACTAGCTTACCTATCAGAAATAAGTTTTCAAGTATCCAGGCGAGAGTTACCTAATTCCTGGTCAACACTCTCAAAGAAAACTGGAAATTACTTGATATTTTGCGTAGTGCCTACTGTTATGTCTGGCGGGGTATTTTTTATGAATTGTATTAATTTATCAAGTGATTAGCCATCACTGATGTTGTGGCAGTTTCCAAATATTTCCATGCTTGTTCTAATGTAGAATGCACAACAGACTGATAGAGCATACTTTTGTTCTTCTGTTTTATCAAATATGTTTCTTTAATTCAGCATTCTAAAAAAAAGCTTATTATTCTTAAGACATGCCAGGTTGCCAGTGTTGGGCTTTAATCTGGGGTGAATAAGTCATCATAAACATTGCTGTCATGGTTTCGTGGTTTTTGTTGTGTTGTTGATATTTCACATCATGACATCATGTGGTGTGTTGGGAGTTGAAGAGTTAACGCTCCAGCTCCATGGATCATCGATAGTTACGGATATGCCTGTCTCAGAAGAGAGGAAGAACTACATTCCCCAGAGGACTGCGCAATGCTTTGTATTTTTATGTGTTTACGCCCAGAGGGAAAGATAAAAACTGTCTGTGGTCACGGGACCGTTTCTCTTCTCTTCGGGTTTGACTCAGCAGTGGGTGTTTGTTGCAGCCGTCCGCCTTCAGTGTTAGCGTAAGGTCTTCGGTTTATTGTACACTCTCTCTTGCTCATTTTATTTGATTCATTAGCCTCAATTCCAATTATATTGTATTATATTGTGTTATTTTTCTTTCTGATATCTTATTTAGTAAATCAGCTTTCCTTCTCAGATCGTTGCCAGTGTTTTGTTCCAAGGCCCATCTCCCTTCTCTTTTTTTTCCCTTTCCCCCTTCCCCTTCCCTGGGGTGTGGGCCTGTGGGTCCCCTGCCTCATTTGTCACGATACTGGGTCAAACTGTCCCACACACCACTGACAATCACCAGAATGTCCAGCCAATGCACTTTCATCAAGACAGAATACTGTGAAGGTATTAACTGTCCACTTTGGTTTTCAGGTGACTTGAGTGTGGATTGGTGCTAACAATTTAACACAAGTCACAAGGTATCATCTTTTGGTGAATACACATTCAGAAAAGCATAAGAGTAAAAACATCTGGAAAAAAATAAGTACATGAATGTACATTTGAAATAGACTGGTACTGAAAGAGGCTTTAAATGCGTCAATAAATGTTTAACACTGTCAGTGGCCTTATATTGAAAGACTACTGAGATTCTGCAATAAAAATGATAATACAACTAAAAAAAATCAACTTTATTTTTTTCCCTGAGTCGTTTTTTTTTTTCCCACACCCAAAGAGATTGAATATGAAGTTTATTATGTGAGTTGATATGGCATAAACAAGTAGCTTATAATTAATAAGAAAAACATTTTAACCAAAGATATTCAGCTGTAAGGCATTTACCACAATCCCTAACAAAAATTCAGACTCATTGCAAAAAAAAATATATACCAGTTGGTTCAGGGAGTGGGTAAGAGCAAAAACATCCTGTGATTATAGTTTCCCAAAAAGTCAAAAGACAAGTATGCTTGGATTACAGTTAAACAGATTTTTGGAAAGTACTGGTGGCATTTTTTTTTTCCAAAGAAACCATCAGTAATAATGAAATTTGGACAATATTATACAATAGTTTTTAATTATAACAGCGCAATATTCACCCTTCATCTTCCACTTCTGAAATTAAAAAAAAAAAATACATATATCATGAAGTTGAAGATAAGTTTTAAGGTATTTTATATTCTAACAGAAGGTCTACCAAAATATTAGTCATTTAAATAAACTTTTATAAAAATTGCCATCTGAGAATAGATCACCGAAAACCAATAATTCCTGTTAAAAAACTTTTATTCAAGATTACTGGAATTAAGACTAACAGGTTTTATAATAGACGATGTATTTCTTGCTACCTTTTTTTGCTGTCCTTCTCCCCTTCCATTTTCAAATGTGATAGTACCAGTCACACTTTCAAATTCCATTAGCTAAAATTGACTGCTCTGCAATTTCCTTGCTTATCTTACACACTCAGTAGGTAAATACAAGTAATGTTATACATAAGCATTAAATTTTAAATGTTTTTAAATTGTAGCAGCTCCCTTTTGCTAACATACAGGATAGCCATATATTTCCAATAGAACCTCATGTAGTGAAAAGAAAATGCATGTCAAATTCTGATGTCATAAATTATTGGAAGAACAAAATTTTAACATTACAACAACTTATTTACAATTACAAAGAGTCAAGGTATACTGCATTCCATTATGGCCTATCAGTTTCATGTACCTGGTAGTCACCATAATCTTTTTCATCTAACAGATCCATTTTATTCAACTCTATATGTTGTTCTGGGCTTGGTTCACTTGGCAAAGGTTTAATTGAGGCCTTTTCATATATTGATTTTCCATTAAAAAATAATTCCTTCCAATCAGAGATCAGTTTTAATGGAACTTTGCTGCAGTAGGAAACAAACAAACAAGCAAAACTGAAGGCATTCCAAAACAAAAATTAAAGTAGTTAAACATCTGAGAACAGCTACTTACAAGAATCACAATCATGAAGTAGGAATATGCTAAACTAGATAAAGTTTATAATGTTTTCTGTAATTACTACAGCTTTTTAGGGGGGAAACTGTAAAAATACTTACCGTGGTTGCTTACTTGCATGACAGCATTATCTTCCTAAGTGTGTCATCATATGGTATTTAGCTAGCAGAGCTGTGTTGTAACAGTTTTGCTGGACCTAAATTGACCGCACCAAAATGCTATTCTCTTCTGTGGGGTAAATGCTCCCCTCACCAAAAACCTATACAATTATTTTTTTCTGGAAGCTAAAATTCATTCAGAATTGTATGAACAGTTAAAATCTTTATTTTTCTTTGCAAAGGGAAAATATTCATATGAAACTAGACAAACTGACAAACAGCAAGCAGTAAAAAGTAATTAAAAAATTATTGATATTTCTAAATGCAAACATGATACTGACATTTTAGATGCTAAATCCTATAAACAACTGTTTAAATTTGACAAATGCTCAATATATTCTATTTTGAATAGAATTAGAGTTTCCTTCTTTTTTTAGTAATTACTGTAGACGCATAATACAGCTTTAAATAACCTATTTGTGATTAAAATAATCGAATACATTCCATATGCACCATGCACAGTGAAGTGCACAGAAACATTAACAAAACACACAAGCAGTGGCAGTAAACAGAGATATAATCTTAACACGCATATTTTGAAAAAATATTTCAGATACTTATTGATTCTTTTCACTACTGAAAGCAAATGTGACAAGCAAACGTTGACAACTAGCCTTCACTGGAATAATGACTGTGTCACAAAAGGAATTCACACTATCTGGAGTGACTATTTCATCAAGTACTTACTGGGCCTAAATTTAGATCATTTCCATGAACAATAAACATATATAGTTCACAATACTACAAAACAGCCATGTGGAGGCTGCTTGTAGGACTTAGAATATTGTGGACTGAGCTGCTACTTTTAAAACAGTCCAGGTAGGTTGATGTATATTATGCAATTAATTCTGTTTACATAACATTGGGTAAGCATTCAGCCAGTGGAGCAACTTACTATGAGATTAGCAATTTTCAGCTTTTAACATATAAAAAAGGAATTTGTTCACATAAAAGGAAGTCAGTAGCTCCACAACTCATAGGAAATGAGGGCTCACTAGCTCAAGGATTCAAGTTAGTTGAATTTTCAAGGAATCAGGGCTTTAGCACTAGTTTGCTCTGTATAACACATCAGTGAATCCTCACAGGAAAGGAGTATAATTTTTTCTCACATTAAGTAATTCAAGCTGTCATTCAAGATTTCTAAGTATCCACATGAAACATTACCAGTGCTTAAAACAGCATGAATCATTAAGTCTAACAGCTACCTAACACGTTAGTTTTGCCTAGCAGCTACCATACTCACTTGTTTGTCAATACTCGATATTCTCCTAGTTTTGTTGACAAATCCACAATTTGGTCAATCACATCCCAACATAGAGAATAATGCTTTTTATAACGAGCCTGAGCTCTTTCAACTGCCATTTTCTCATAACGCTCTCTTTCCTTGACAATTTGTTCTTCACAATCAATTTTTTCTTGTTTTGCAAGAACCTAGAATTTTTTTAAAGAGTATATTGAGATTGCAAGGAAAATCAAACTGCAAAAATGCACCATCCTAGATAAGAAAACAAACTTGCTCAGTTAAGGTAAAAAATGAAAACAGATCCTTACCAGAGATGAGACAGTGAACATTAACATACAATTAAATATAAAAACTTCTATTTGTTATGTAAGTATCAGTCTTTTTACTTTCTAACTAGGAAAACATAATGAAATTAGGGAAGTATGTCACTTCTTTCATGATATACATTAAGATCAGATTCAGATTTTAGGGGATAGAGAAACATGACAAAATGGTGTCTACTCTTCCTAAGAAACAACATAGACGAGTTAGTAAAGGCTGAGTTTCACTGAAAACCATGTGGAATACTTAGAGCATGTGACAAGCAGTTTAATTTAACAGATTCTGATCTGCAAAGAATTTGAGATTATTGGTACCATTCAACCATTGAGAAAGATTTTTTTGTGCTGGTAGAAAATTATCGGTAATTCCTGTGATAGTGTACTTCTTTTGGCCAAACATGTCCTTCAAGAGACATAGTAGATTCTGATTACATAGAAGCCCAGATGGATTGAAGGATATAAAGCTGGTTTTTGGCAGGATCAAAGTATCATTCCTACACATTATGGCCTGCCAGGGCCACAGTACTTGGGAGTTTGTCACAGGATTATGAATTCTCCTTTATTATTTTTATTAATCAACTCCAAGCCCAAAGGTAGAAATGAGCACTCATAAATGAAATTCTTTATTACCAGCACTTGTCACAAAAGGATGTTAGCAGATTACATTAAAGGAAATGCAATACATAATTCCTGAGACCAGTTTTTCTGTCGATTTGTCATTTCTGTCACTTCTGTAATATTGCCTCTTCAAAACTCTTTCAATCTCAGCACATAGAAATGTTGTCCTAAAGGTTAAAATTACTTCATAAGAAAAGATTGCAATTAAATGTTAAATTGCTCACTTCCATCCACTACGAACTTCGCAGTAACTTTAAACATAGTTGAAAGTGGTGTATTAATCATCAGGTCACCCTGTCCCTAGTGAAAAACTAAATTCTAACAGCTAACAATGCAAATTCCACAGGTAGGTACTGTAAAACCCTCATAGTGACCCAGGGAATAAATAACTATTTACCGCCTCTCTGTCAAGAGCTTCCTGGAAATCTTTGAGTCGTCTTTCTTCATATTGTTTTTCCCTGAAAATTCTATTTTGTTTTAACACCTCTTTCTCATGTCGAACATGCATGAGTTGAACAGCAATCCTCCGCTCCTGCTGAGATTGTCTCATTAGCCTGTAAATAAGCTGCTCCTCCTGGTAAATCTCCTAGAATACATATTTATAAGAAACAGCATTAAGAACAGTTTACAAACTATTTCATGGACAAGTCATCACTATCTCATAGGAAAGTCACCCTCATGGTGAGGGTGACGGAGCACTGGCACAGGCTGCCCAGGGGGGTTGTGGAATCTCCTTCTCTGGAGATATTCAAGACCCTCCTGGACGCCTACCTGTGTGACCTGGTGTAGGGAACTGCTTTGGCAGGGCGGTTGAACTCGATGATCTCTTGAGGTCACTTCCAACCCCTATGATTCTATGATTCTATGATTCTATGCACAGTGAATGAAGGAATATAACAGCACTTACTTGCTAATTTAATACACATGTCCAGAATAACTAATCTATTCACAGGTATTGTTTCTGTAAAATGTACAAGAACTGTAGAAGTATACAGGTGAATTCTGAATCCTCCTTACAGAGATACCAAGTACAAATACACTTCTTCAGAATAACTGAGTTGCAAGGAAATTGATATATATTTCAAATAATTGCTTCTAAATGTAAAGACAGATCAATTCCTTGAATTAATAATTGGTTGTCATTTTGCTTATCCACTCTTGCTCTTCATCTGTCCTTTCTCAGTCGTACTCTGATAGACCCTTGATAAGCCTACTCTCCTACAGGTTTGAACTTTATTTTTTCTCTTGGGATTTGGGTAATTATCTCCTCCTTGAAAGCTGAATGTAATCTATAGTAGTTTAACCCAACAAAAAGTTTTGTTCCACTATGCTCACAGAACTATTTCTGACTTCTAATCAAAAGCATACTGATTTTCATCAATCCTATAGCAGAATTTCAGAAAAAAACTTTGGATCCCCTCGAATTTTGTCTCAAAGAAAGAAAAATTGCGATGAATTTTTAAGTACAAATGTAAGGACCTAAACTGGAAACTGATTTGAGGAGTTGAAATTAATCTTCATCAGAACGGATAAATAGGCTAAAGCCCTAATCTGTAAATCTCAGGTTTTAATTGCAGAGAACTTCAACTGCATGCAAGATTATCTCCCAACAAACACTGTAAAAAATGATAGCCTAATTCATAGTGCAATATTTGTACATTATGTACATTATGTTTTCATTATCATCACATGTGCAACTCTAAAATGGAAAACAATTTTAGACGCATTTTGCATTTTCATACTTGTGCTATGTGTCATTTCATACACTTCAGGTAATCAAATTATCCAATAGCATGGTCTACTGAATAGTGTATTTGCCCGTTTGTCTTCCATATTTGTCAAATCCAAGCAACAAGAGGACACACAGTGCTGCTGCGTTCTATCCACTGCTTCTTCAGACTAAGTGCTCCATTGAAGGAAGATGGATGTTTAAATTCTAATTTATAGAGGACTGAAGAAGCCATCCTGAAGAGTGGCTCATCCATAAACTCTGTGGCGCAAAGTAGTGGCCCAATAAGAAATTAAAGAACCTTATTTACCAGAATACATTATTTATAAATGAAAAAGAAGATTCTTTGCTAATTGGAGAGTAGAGAATTTTGATATTACTCTAAAGAATCAAATATTTTGACACACTTGAAGTAGACTTGAAAAGAGTCAGCAGGAAGTGGTCAAGGAATTAAAAATCTTGAAGATGCATTAAATCAAAGCTATGGATAAATTAGAAACATGGAAACATGGAATCGTCTAATTGGAAAAGATCTTCAAGATCGTGAAGACCAACTACCAGCCTGACCTAATACAACCCATCACTAAAAAAAGTTCATTAGAGCTACATTCAAACATTTGTTAATTATCTGCAGAGACAGTAACAGAACATCAAACATAATTTCAAAATGGTTCTTACTGGATGGAGGAGTAAAGCACTGGTACCTTGCATGCAAACAGTGACAGACAGTGACAAGGCCAAAAAGCTTCAAAACTTCTGAGTGTACTAGGAGACATAATAAAAGTGGTAGTTTCATTTTTGTACCTAATATTTTACATCTGCGTCTCCACGGAGGGTTGTGATATGTCTGAAGAATTCATAAATATTGTAAATAAGACCTGTTAGGAATCATTTTAAAAAATTCTAAAAAATAATGTATTTTTTTCTAAACCTACTTGAAACAACAGTGGCATCCAGTGGCTGAACATTAATGTTGTGTTTATGTTTCATGCTCATACATACATTACTGTGTCAAATTATTCTGTCTCCATCTTTCCCAGTTTAGTTTAATCACAAATGAAACTATTCTGTCCTCTCGTATTGTCACAAGATTTATGAAAAAATCTTATCACTATGCATACATAAATCTTTTTGGTTGACAAGCAACAATCTAGTAAAAATTAACTTCCTCTCCCATTTCCTTCTTCTCAATATATAGCTGACAGTAACTTCCTGATAGCTTTTGAAATTCAAAGCAAAAATCTAAACAGAGTATTTAAAAATAATGAGTACTTTGAACAATAGTTTGTTGAAACAATGCAAATTAAAGATCCAGTTAAGATGAAACCATATTACTCTGAAACATTTTCATTTACTGCCTGTGAAAATCTGACTAGCATCATATCCTCCACAGAGAGGAGCACTATGTAATTTTAAAGTACTCTTGCTCCCAGGCTCATACTTCTACTAGAGTTCACAGTGTACCAAGACTCAAAAATTGGAACAGGATTCTTTTAGAAGAGATTTATAGGTATGGACATGAAAATCGTTGAAGCACTCCGAAGACATAAAATACATCCCACTATGAAATACATTAAATACATTACTCTAGATGATCTGATTGCCTTTGTTCAAATTTTATGTACTATAATTAAAATTCTGACTTTGATGACTATAAGAAAACCACAATTTCAGCTTGCAAATCCTTTCTAGTTGAATATTTAAAGTATTTTTCTACTAGTGCATTTTTTTAATCTTAAACAAAAAAGAAAAAGAAAGAAAGGAAGAGAGGGAGGAAGGAAGAGAGGGAGGAAGGAAGAGAGGGAGGAAGGAAGAGAGGGAGGAAGGAAGAGAGGGAGGAAGGAAGAGAGGGAGGAAGGAAGAGAGGGAGGAAGGAAGAGAGGGAGGAAGGAAGAGAGGGAGGAAGAGACAGCTGATTTCTTCATGACCTATGCATATTAGCAAGAACATTATCTAGAATTTCTCTCTGTGAGAGTTCAAAGATAGCATGTGTGGATCGACTCTTAGTCTAAGCCAGTTACAGGTGTTCTTAGCTTTTCACAGAAGTTTGCAAGAGATACTGAGAAGTACTGTGACTTCTATGTCTAACCCAATGCATGACAAGATTCAAATGTAATAGTCTTCAACAGACATTTTTTGACAGACTAGAGACATCTTTCCAGGGCACACATTCTATTCTACAATATGCCAAAAATTATAGCTCTGATGTGGAAAATAAGTATTTTGCTTCATCAAATCCTACTGCACAGCCATTTCAGAAGTCACCCCGTCCAGACATAAAAATATTACATTACATATTTGCAAATACAGGTTTTAAACTGAGTAATGTCATATTTGTTGTTTTTTAATGAGTTCTTTCTTCAGACCCCAGTAAACATAATGATAATTTAAAGTTCAACTCTTATTGTTTTGAGGAAAAGAGCAGGCAGATCGACAACTGATTTTCAATCATCTTAGCTCCATTTTCATTTGAGGCTTTATGTTTTACAAGGATGAAGTATTATATAAGAGTAGTAAGAAGGAATGGAGAACATTTTTCCTTTCCTTTTTACAAGGGAAAGCAAAGCATAAAAGTTCTTTTTGGAGATAAACTGTATATACCACCTTTTCTACCTTGTAAATGTTATTAGACCCTCCAAAACAGTGTTGATTTGTATTTGTAAACAAATATTTAGGTTAGTAATTGTGCATGTGTTATATTCTTCTCTCACCTCTTCTGCTTCATGTGCTATTAACTGTTCCATTAACATTTTGCGACGTCTCTTTTCTCGTTCTCTAGCAAACATATCTTCCTCCTTATGTTGTTGAATTTTTCTTACATACTCATCATCTGAATAAGAAGGTAATGGCTCAGTTGCTGTCTGTGCCACAGTTTCTAGGGTAGTTTCCTGTAAATTCTGTGTTTGCAATGATCCTTGTATTTCACTGATAAAAAAAGATTAAACAGAAGTTCACTAGCTTTATAGAACTTAATGGTTTTTTAGAGGTATTTTCATGAAGTTGGGCACAAGTCTAACCTACGCACAACAGAATTATCTTGAACAGTACAGTTCATAAGCATTGTTATTACTTTTTGACACTCTTGTGCACCCACCAATCACTGCTGATTCCAGAGGAGAGCTCCAGTCCTTAATATTCAACTGTCAATTAGTTAATTTGCCTAATATTTAATATAGAAAACAAATTCTGCAGAAAGATAATATTAGTATGGTTTGCAAAATATCAGACTAAGATACATTATTCTTTAAATATATCCATATACTCTGAGTGCACTTCCTCTCAGAGTTATTAATCGGGTTTTGTTTTAATACAGAAGTACTCACAACAGTATACCATCATCTCAGAATATGCTATACGTATCACTAAAGGTGATAGAATGGCTACTACTCAGAATTATTTACAAATAAATCAACGTTTATATACATTTGTTGCTTACACAACAGAATTCAAAGGAGAAAGTTTATTTTGAAATGTATGACCACATACATATGAAGGCTGTTCTGAACTAACACCTATTTTATTATGTTGGCCCACAGTGTCAGTGACAGATGTTGGCAGTATTGCAGTGGAGGCTGAACCTTCCCACAAATATTGTTACATTTTGTGGCCGTATTACAGATGGCAGCAGAGGGGCAGTCTGACAAAATGGCATCTGACATGGAAATATGTATGGAAAAAAAGATGCAACTTAATTCCCCCATGTGGAAAAAAATTGCACTGACATTCATCGATGTTTGCTTAACATTTATGGAGACCAAACAGTGGATGTGGGCACAGTGAGGCAGTGGGTGGTGCATTTCAGCAGTGGAGGCAGCAGGTCACTTCTGCTGATGCAGTTTTTTACAAATAGAGCGTGCAGGCTCTTGTTGATCATTGGCAGAAATGCATACCTAAATGGTGACAACTGCTGAAAAACAGCAGCTGAGAATTTGCTCTATCTAATAGTGTTATTGTGCTCTTCATTTTAGTTTCCACAAGAAATAGGAGGTGTGGCTTTTGGAGTGACCTGTGTACACCCAAAACCAGACCCAACCCTCTGCACGTCCAGCTGATGTTACAGACTCAGTGATAGTAATGAACAGAGAACAAGAGACAGCACTTCGTGTTCTTTATTGCCACATATATGGCAAAAAGGACAGAAGGAAGGTTAAGCAATTCCTACAAAAATTATAAGTTAAAACATTGTAACAGCAGGAGCTGGAGCTTGAATAGTTGCAGGGCTACCAAGAATATAGACAACATCTCATAGAAGAATCACAGTTTAAGCAAAGAAAGACCTTATATTTTCTTCAAGTAGTTGTCTGCATAGATAGCTGGCACTTACAGTTAAGATCCTGCCTAAGATAAACAATCTAATACTCAAATATTACCTACCTATCAGTGACTTGGCTGTGTACTGCAAAGGCATTTCCTAGCATGGACTTTTCAAACTTGTTAATCTCCTTGTAAGTGTCCTAAAGAAATAACACAAAATGTAATGCTTCTTTCCTCTTCACAAAGTATCATAAGGAAACATCAACTATTAACAGATTAAATAATAGGGAATTCGTTTTGCATAATGTTAGTTCAACATAAAAGTTTACACTGACAGTATATTAAGCATTAGACAGATAAAAAGCTGTTTCGTTCTCCTGCTTTCCATTTCCACTTATTTACCCCCCTATACTAGCTATATCTATGTTCACCATACAAAATTCTGTTTTTGCAGCTCTCCATTTACAGAGTAACTCCAACTTACACTGGATTCCAGTAATTCATATAATTACCCCTAATCAGGGATTTTTGAAACATGACATTCTGTGCCATGCTCTGCTTTAGACTTATTATCTTGAATTAATCCCTAATAATTATTAAATTAACTCTGTTTGTATGCTCTACATTTAAAACAATCTGTTCCTGTTTATTCAGTAGCAACTTTCACTTCCATCAAGACAATCTTTTCCTATGTAACAAATGTCATAATCATATTTTGCCAAATTTTCACTGACTGAAGCTCCTTCATAATTTCAAGAGCTATATTAGGTAGAACAAGTGCAAATTATTATGTGTAAATGATCTTAGAAAAATAACATTTTCCAAACTCATACAATTACTATTAAAAACAAAACAAAACAAAAGTCTAAAAAAAAAAGTTACCTCCGCTTCTCTTTTCTTCTTTAGAAATTTTTTTGCTTCAATAACTTTTAAAGTGTGGCTTAGTGATGGCTTTGGAACTTGAATAATGGTTGCTTGAATCCCAGCCATTATTTCATTTTGTCTTCTTCCTATGCAATGCTGAATATTCAACATCATGTGTTCAGATATTTGAGTTGAAACAAAACATGTCATACACTCCTAATACACCATCTATGAAGTGTAACTAATGTAACTGACCCATAATGAAAAAAAAAAAATCATCAACGTTAAAAAAAAAAACAAAAAAAAACAGCTTGAGCAAATGATTTTTTTTCTTAAGCTTGTTGTCTTCATTTTGTTTTAAGGTACTAGTATCAGAAAATGGCACATCCATGCAGTTGGGCCAGATGATCTCTAAAAGTCCCTTTCAATTAAACTGTTCTCTATTCTATTCTAGTTACGCTCTTTGCATTAAGGAAGAGTGAGGTATAACAGAAGCTCATCTGTAAAGAGGAGCAGATTGTGTTCAATGCCTAAGAAGCATGTAAGGGGTTGTACTAAATGCTACCCTTAGTCTAGCACTTATTTCAGGTTAGAATTCATGTCAGAAACTAAGAAACATGCATACTATTAGGTAATACTACAAATCAACACTGAGTCTCAGGTGATTGAGTAGTAAAAATTGCATGAGCTGCTAAATTGAACTATAGATATGTATAGTGAAAAGCAGAATTGTGTAGAAAAAGTGTTTTTCTATGGAGATTCAAAGAAAGTTAAAAAGTAAATATAAACTGTAACAGGATTTTTTATTATTTCAAAAAATTATTCTGAAAGGTATTTGGAATATTGCTCTTATTTTCTTGTATAGATACAAGAAAATTTATTTTCTTTTTGAAATCTTTTTCTTGTAGTGGCAACAGAGCAGCTAAATAAACACAACTCTCTTTATCAGCTTCTCCGTGTAAACGGATCTGAGGGATCTGGCTGATGGCAAGCTGAATCTTAGTCAGCAATGTTCCTGGAGCCAAAAGGGTATGCCCTGGGGTGCCTCAGGCCCCACACCACTACTGCGGCAAGGGGAGGGGTTGTCCCACTCTACTCTGCACTGTGTGGCCTCACCTCTAGCACTTGGGGCAGTTATGGGCATTGCAATACAAGAATATAAAACTATTAGAGAACATCCAAAGAAGGGCTAAGATGATGGGGAAAGGTCATCATGCCTGAGGTCCCATGGTCTGTTCAGCACAGAGAAGAGGAGACTGAGGACAGGCCTCATGGCGGCCTTGAGCTTCTTCATGAGAGCAGAGGGGAGAGTTGAGATCTCTGGTTACAGTAGCTGAAGATTAGTAAAAGGTTCTCCAACAAGAGGTCAGGGACTGGTGCTCCCCAGTACAGTGGTCAGGGCACCATGCTACCAGAGTTCAAGGAATGTTTAGACATCGCTTTCAGACACAGGGTTTGGGCTGCCCTGTGTGGAGCCAGAAATTGAATTACGTGACCCTTGCGAGTCCCTTTCAAATCCAGATATTCTATCATTCTATGATTCTAGCCATATAAATTATACCTCACATTAATCAACTCCGTTTCCATCATGGTTAAATACTCCTTAACTTGACAGCCAGTTCTTCTATATAAAATACAGCTTGTACTTTGGATGTATGTTTCCATATGCTGAGATATTAATTCCTTTTCTTGACTAAATCAACAGAGCTACACACAGCTGGATGGGCAGAGGCCTTCATTTCTACAGGTCCCCTTCCTCACGTCTTTTTCTTGATTCTTTTGTTCAAAAATTAAATACATCACAATCCTCTATTAAAAGAACACCTTACATACATCCAGCTGTGAAATTTGCATTCTGTCTTCAAATCTATCAAGATTTTTCATGCATGACAACATGTAAACATTCAGTATTAAGTATGTGATTTTTAAATACTGTTATTAAGAATCTTTTAACAATATGTTGGCTTTATATCTACATATTATTGCTTATCAAGTGGACCCCCTTTCTTTATTATTTTTTTTCACAAACATAAGAATGCAGAAGAGAATTGCATACATAACATTAGGAAAACACTTTTTCAGAAGACTCAGTAATATGTAAGCACTCACCTTTCCAGTGTCTTGGGCTCTTTGTTCCTCTTGAATCTTTAGAGATTTCTGTTGTTCTGAAATACGTACCTGAGCTATTTTATCTTCTATTGCTTTAGGTTTCATTTCAAAATGCTCTGAAATCTGCTGTAGTTGCAAATCAGTATGGCATGATGTTAAGGACTAATTTTCCCTTCAGGAAACATTTGTAACTAAGTATAATGCAGTCTGCAATCTATACTGATCAAATAAATATAACAGCACCCACTGAACCACTACTCTAGCCTTTGCTGCTATTCACATTTGAAGGCTGGAAAAAGAAACAGAAGGTAACGTGGAACGAGCCAAAACAAAGGAACACAGAACACGTATTATCCTCATGAATCACTGACAAACCAGGTAATCCCAATTTCTATATATGGCAAACAATTTTGAACAGGAGATTTTTAAAAAGTGAGCAGGGAAATACACAACATGCTTGAGAGGCCCTTGTAAATGTGATGATTTTTTTGCCATAGATTTATACAAAATAGGCATAATTAGATACCTCTCGAAATGAAACATTTCCAGAAGTCTTGAACCTTGCAGGTACTGCAGGTCTCATTGCTTCCATAGCTACTCCAGTGAGCTTTGTCTTTCTTTTCTTTTCTAAAGCAATGTACAATTCATATAAAAGCTTTTTTGCAGCCCCATGCTTTCCTATCATGATGTCATGGGCCACGTTCGCATTATACTGTACTCCAAGCAGGTGAAGTGTGGGCTCCAGGAGAGAAAAATTGTTAAGCATTGCATTTGCAGCCCTATGTGATTTGAAAAAAAAAAAAAAAAAGAGTTCAAAAATCAAAATTTAAACATACTTGCAATTCCAGCACACCACAATAACGATAGTCATTACATTTACCTCATACCAGGACAGGAGGGGAGAGAAAAACACAGTGGACTGGAGTGACATAACACACATTTCAGCTTAGATTTTATACTGTAGTATCTACAAATGAGTTGGTCTGCTAGGCATAACTCTTGAAAAACAAACGGAAGACACACTGTGTCATATAAATCTTGATGCATGCGCGCAAAAAAAAAGCAGCACCTGACAGCAAAATCTTACTCCAAATTGTAGCTAAAAGTATATCACCCACAAAAACTATGAAGAATTTGAAGAAAGTTTATGTATCAATCCACATGAGCTACAACTAGTCAAAATACAGAAAATTAAATCAAAAAATAAAAAATGAAGCCCATGTAATCTATCAACTCTCACAACGCCTTGATGACTTGGAAAACAAAGACTGTGGTTCCAATGAGAAAAATTTATGTTTTAACCACTGAAATGGCGGATTGCCGATTAATGTTTCACTTGCCATGCAGACTATCCTGTGGAAGTACTTGAGATCAGCAGATATACAGGCCAAAAAAAGAATAATAATAAATTATTGATATTTCATAATTAACACATTATCAAATTCAATCAGTAAATCACTAACTACTAGCTAGGTCAGAACGTTATGCTTTTCTGTTCTATCACTTCACAGTAATTCCTTTACATGAAGCAACAAGCTTTCAAGGTCAGCAGACTTGCAGCATAGATCTACAAAATGTTGATTTTTAATTTAAAGGCCTTCTGGTAATAGAGTTCACCATATCCCTAGAGGAAGTAGACTTGGAGTTCATTATTCTCCCTAGAATACTTCTTGCCTTGTTTCTTGGTGAATCAAGTTTAACCCACCCGGTGTCCGATTACAAGCGGTGTTCCCCAGGGGTCAGTATTGGGCCAGCCTTGTTTAATATCTTTATTGACGATCTGGATGAGGAGTTGGAGAGCACCCACGGTAAGTTTGCAGATGACACCAAGGTGGGAGGAAGTACTTATCTGACATGGTAGGCTAGGTAGGCTGTCTGGTTGGCAGAGGCAAATTGCAGGAGCTTTAACAAGACCAAGTGCTGAGTCCTACACTTTGATCACAAAAACCAAAGATAATTCTGAAGGAGAAACAAATGTTTTGTCTAATTTCTGTAAGAAACACGTTATCCACAAGTACTAACCTGCTCTGTGAGAACTGATTAAAGTCATCCTGAAGACCATATTTGTGTAAAAGTTCTCCTAGGAGGTAGCCAGTAGAAAATTTTTCTGAAAGCGATCCTGGATCTGGGTTGTGTATTTTTTTTCCACAAAAAAAAAAGAAGGCCATTAATGGAATTTGAACTTTAATTTTAATAAAATTCATTATTATTTTTGTGACATAAATATACAAGTAACTAGTTCTTAAGTTACAAATCTGCTTTCAGAGAAGTTACTTTGCAACGTGAGCTTCATGTACTCACTTGACTCCCATTCACTGCTGCAGAGTAAACTTTGCCATGGTTGCCACTGAGACACTGGTAACTGAGTTGTACGTCTTTAAGCGACAATTTCTAATTTTTCTGCCAGTGAATGTACGAAGACAAGAGAACAGATCTTCTGCTTCTCTGTGGAAAGTTCCCCACACCTCACAGAGCAACGCTGCCCCAAAGCCAGCACCGCTCCTGCCCATCAAAACTAAGCACTTCCCTCCAAACTTATTAAACTACTTTAATTATCAAGAGTCCTTATTAGCAGGTGAAGCTTTAGCTCTTCCTATCCACCGAGAACGGCGGTGACTTAACGAAAACTAATTTCACCTCTAGAACCAGCATCCTGCACACGGGGAGCAGCCACGGACGGGAGGGCTCAGTGGGAGATCGCCGCGATTTACCTCGCATCCCTCGGCGAGATGTAGGCTTAGCCTTGAGGCATGCCCCGCGCGGGCAGTCAACTCCGCGGCCCCACAAGCCCCTGCCCCCTCCCGAGGCGGCGGGGCTGCCACTCACCTACGCTCCAGGAAAGCTTCACCTCGTCGTTCAGCCACTCGCACAGAATCACCGACATAACGGACACCCGCGCGCGGCCCTAATCGCCGCCGCGCACCGCGTCCCGTTGCCACAGCGACTGCGCCAGTGCGCATGCGCAGAGGAGGGGGACGGCGCCGCGCCCAACCGCGGCGGGCGCGCGCCCCCTGAGGGAGGGTCGCGCATGCGCCGCAGGTGGGGCGGGGTCGCGGGTGTGGCCGGGGCGGGGAGACGAGGAGGAAGGTGAGCGCGCCGCGAGGAGGGGCGCGTGNGTGCCCGCCTGTGGGGCGCGGCCGTGATGCGCTGGGCGCGGGGCGGGTGTGGGCTGAGGCGGGGGCAGCCGCGCTCCGGGGAGACTTGTGGCGGGGGGTGGTCCTCGGTACAGGTGGTTGTTATCCCGCTGGGGGATCTCCTGCCGCTTGTTCCTCCCTCTGTCCGAGGCGGTGCACCCACCGCTACCTCCTCCTTCTCTTTCTATTCCTCCTCCTTCTCCCGGCTGCGAGTCTCGCTGCTCTTTAGGTGTTGTGGGAACCGCTTCCCCGTTCCACTGAGCTGCCGGTGGCTGAGTTTCTTATAGTGCTGGCCCGTGTGTTTCATGAGAGCAGGGAACTCTTAGGCTGAAAAACCGCCCTGGCAGGGGAAGGAAATTAATCTGGAATCGTTTCTACACATCGGATCGCACAACCGCAAAAACTACTGCGAAAGCACAATATGAAGGGTTTTGGGGGTAGGGGGCTGAGGAAATGCAAAACCTGAAAAGGCTGAAAAAAACCCAAAAGCTCCCAGCTTTTGCCAGCGTGAGCGAGTGCTGCACATCGGCAGGGCTGTTTTTCCGCAGCAGCTCTTGTGTAAGGCGTTCGTGTGCCAGTACAGCTGCTCGTGCGCTGTGAGCGGAGCCAATCGCGGGCTCTGGGTTTGCTTCGAGATGAGCTCTGTACGCACGGCTTTTGCGCTGCCTCGCTTTTCGTGAGGTCATCTTGGTTTTAGTGGCATACTGAGATACTTGGCATAGCGTTGGTGCTTTTTGGTGGAAGGCACGTTAGGAAAGCGAAGATCTACAGATCTGTGCTGTTCCCCATAGGAGTTTAAATTCTGCTCGTCCGTTAAAAAAAATCTGAAGTTGATGTAATCAAGTTTTCGGTTGCCTATCAGCACCATACAGAATCTTAAAGTGTTATTTAACCTAGAAAAGGTGGGAACAAGGAGATCTAAACAAAACGTTTTTGAAAGCAGCAGTGATCGACAGCTGACATAACTTGGGGTATTGTGGGTTTTGTATATCCAAAGTGATTTGAGCAATTGTCTGCGCTTTTTGCAGAGAGTGTGCTTTAAATCAGAACAAGTTATTGAGTTGTCTTAAAGTAAATGTGTAACTGGGCAGTAGTTTATACCTTGAAAGGGTCATGGTAAAATTAGCCACAGGTGAATGAATTGAGCAATAGAAACTGTGAGAGGGGGAGGTTCTTTTGAAGTGGGAATCCTTTTGAAGCTACAAAGTTTTCTGTGTATTCTAAATTAAAAAATACCGACTCTTTAAGGGAAGTAGAAACCTTTTTTGTTTTTTTTTCTTTTTTTCTTTTTTAACCATGCTTGCTTTTTTGAGTATCTGCCATCTGAGTGTGTTTCTGATATATCAGAGAACAGAGAATAAATCTGGCTTAGCTTCATCATGGAATTCTTTCCTCAGCTCCAGAAATCAATGTACATATTTTAAATATACTTAACAGTCATCTGTATTAAGTTCAGCATTTCTTTCTGTATAACCTCTGACCTTGAAGAGATGGTACTTATTGTATCTCCAGGAAGTTTTATGGATCTTTTTCAAATCCTTTGTCATAATCAATGGATCACAAAAATAGCTTATTATTCTTACTCTTTTCTACTGGGATAGACGTAAAATCTTACTTAGATAAGTTTATTTGGAAAAAAAAAAATGGAGAAAAATAATTCAGTAGTGATTTGCTGTTTCATCTCGGGCTGTCTTAACAAGTTAACAAATTAACGTATCTGTCTTACAGAATTCAGAGTAGTGATATAATGATGTAGTAATCAATTTTTACTTCATTCTTTCCCTGTTTTTAAGAACTTGGAAAGATGTCTGTGTTCTTCACTGTGAAAGCTGAGTCCACAGATTGTTCGAAGGAAAATACTTGCAGACAACAAATAAGGTAACTTTTTCCCTAATCCTACCTTTCCTGAAAACACAGGAATTTTTTAACAAGATTGTTATTCATTTTGATTTCTCTTCAATTTTTACTTCTCTGCAAAGAACACCAGTGGGATTGTCCTGAAAATTCCAAACTGATTTTTCACACATTGTTCATTGATTAGTATAGCTTTTAAACACTGATGCTGGGCTATAGAATGTATCTGAATTTTTCACAAAATAAATCATTATTTATTTCAAACTTCATGTGTCCTCCTATGAACTTACTTTGAGAGAGAAGGGGATTGCTTGTAAGTTTTATCTATAATGGTGAGAGGAAACAGAAGGCCTCAAATAGCTATCCGCCGAATACAGAGAGAAATGAAGTGCCAGGGATAGTCTGCTACTTTTCATTCCTTTCGGCCTCCTGGACAAATCTGTGTGTATGAAGATGATGTTATAGACTCTTTTTTTGTTAAAAACTATGGCTATTGTCAATATTAATTTTTAGTCACATGGATGTAATAGTAACGTGTAAAAATTATAAAAAGGTAAAATTCAGTTTTTAAAGTTATTGTCAAAAACATGATTTTTATCACAGAAGGACAATTAAAAAATTTGGAAAGGTTTAAGATTCTAAACTAAAGAAGGAATTAGGAGGAATGATGTCTTCTTTATACAGTGAAGGTTAGGAAAAGGAAAATAGAGAAATACTTGGAATTCTTAAATTGTAGATGTGCATGACAGTGGAAGCATTAAACTGATGCAGCGCAATTTGATAATTTGTGTTCAGGAGTTTCTTTTTCTGCAACAGAATTTTTCTTTATTAGAATGGTGTATAAATGGTTTATAGACACATTAAAATTCGGTAATGTTGATGTTGTTGGGTTTTTTTTGTTGTTTTTTTTTGTGTGTGTGTGTTTGTTTTTTTATTATTATTATTTCTTTACCATTACATTTTTACCCACTTCTCTATTTTGATGATTTTACTTTGCACATTACCTATTCCCTCTAGCACAATCAGATGATGAAATTGTCTTTGAAGATGAATTTCAACTACATTATCCTTTTCCTTGTGTCCCCTCTGCATCCTCCTGAGTATCTCTACTGAGGACGGAATAGGATGAACTTCTAAAGAAAGAGTTATGAATTTTCACCATGTTGAAATTTATGCTTACAGCATGTTTCCACAACTGTTTGCTAGATAAAACTCCCAAGCTCATACTGACATTTAAAAGTTGTGACTCTGGAACCTTGTCCAGAGACCTTACCCTGGTTTTCTCTGTTACCACAAGGCAGCAACTAATTCAGACCAGATGATGTCTGTTTAGTCCAGTCTCCTGTCTCTTACATTGATCAGTAACAAATTCTGGGAAAGAAATTAGGGAAAAGTATAGACTGAGACCTGTAGTTACTCCCTCCAGAACATTCTTCAAGTCACCACCGATTCTGGCTGAATGATTTTCTACACCCACAATTAATTACTTCCAAGAATACATGCACACTGTCTTTGAATCTATGAAAATATTTAACCTTGGTAGTGATCTGTGCTAAGGTGTTCTGTACCTTAGCCAAGGTTAAAATGAACAATTTGTTACTATGTATTTGTGAAGTACATTGTCTTGTTTCATCTGCATTCTGTGCTTTTCACTTTCAGTACTGCAGTAGTTCAGTCATTCTTAAAAAAAATAACAATGAACAGCTGAGTTGCAGGTTGATCTGATTTTTCAAGACCTTTCTTTTTTCCAACAGCTCTATGATTAAGAACTAAAAAGTAGTACATGTGACCTTCTCTCTCTTCCACTGCATTAGGGCTCAGGACTTTTCTCTCTGTAGGAAAACCAAGGTTCATCAACTTTTCATGTGATCTGATAGTTAGAACAAGGGGTAAGGGGCTTAAAGTAAAAATGGAAATTTTAGGCTATACAGAGGAAATTTTTAACATAGAGGGTGTTGGGGCACTGAAATTTCCAGGTTGCCTAGGAAAGTTGTGGAGGCCCTGTCTTGGGAGACATTTTGTGGTTTAACACAGCAAGTGGCTAAGCACGACACAGTTGTTTGGTCACTTCCCCTACTTTCCAGTGAGATGGGTTAGAGAATCAAAAACGAAGTAGAACTTGTAAATTGAAATAAAACTGTTTACTAAGATAGAGGAAAGGTAAAGGATAATAGTTATCACTATATGTATGTATGTATGTATGTATATGAATGTATGTAACAAGTGATGCACAAGAATTGCTCACCACCCACTGACTGATGCCCAGCTAACCCCAGAAGGAGCAGAAGAGAGAGAGGTGAACTCTTGTCCTCTTCTAAACTCTCCTTCCGCATGATGTGATGTGGTATGGAATATTTCTTTGCTAGTTTGTCAGCTGTCTGATTCTGGCCCCTCCCAGTCCTTTGTTAATATGAGCTGAGAAACTGGAGCAGCCTTGGCTCCATACCACACTGGTTAGTGATAACTATAAACATCTTTGTGTTATCAACATTGTTTTTCTCTTTGAACCAAAACAGCATCATACCAGACGCTCTGAAGAAAACAATTCTGTCCCAGCTGAACCTGAGACAAAGATCAGGTTGAATGAGCCCTGGGCAGCCTGGCCAACTAGTTGGCAGCCCTGCTCTCGGCCAGGGAGTTGAAACTAGTTGATGTTTAAGGTCCCTTCCAATCCATTCTATGATTCCTATGGCCTATTCAGCTCTTTCTGGCTAAGAAGCAAATTTACCGTACAAATATTGTAAAAATAAATAAATAAA
>VXAB01001203.1:10081-24659 GCA_013399175.1 Odontophorus gujanensis
ATTTAGTAAATATTACTTTGGAAGGAAACCTGACTTCTAAATAGCCTCCAAAACCTCTTAATGATATTTCTTGCATTTTTACTTACTCCAGAACTCCAGATATTTGATCACGGTTAATCAAATTGAGAGAAACAAACATGCAGTACTTTTTCCTTTTTACTAAGTTGGTATTCATTGATTCTGCTGCTTATTGTTTTTGAAAATAATTATGTTTATCACATATGAAATTACTACCCACTTTTTGGCATGATTTAGTTCCTAGTAAAAGATTTCTGTCAATTTATTGAAAGTAAGTAAAATGGAAAGAAAGCAATTGGTTTAAGTCCAAGTAAGCAGCCTAAGACCCTAAAAGATACTGATTTGAACAATAAAGGTAGCACTGTAATGAATGCCAAACAACATGGTATTTAAAGATCAGTTTAAATAAAACACCTTCAGCGGAAAGCATGAATGTTTCCACTTCATATAATGTGGTTAATATATAATGAATAGTATGAGTTCCACTGAGGGCTTTAAGCTAGTCCACTGATGTTACTGAGAAAGTATATCTTTACGTTTCACAAAAATCATGATACTCTTGAGCATTTCTAAGGAAATAATAGAACAGAACAGAACAGAATAGAATAGATATAATAATACATGTATTATCTGAATTCAAATACAATTAAATAAATAAGTAAAAAGTAGCACACTAGAACTCTGTTAATTATGATATCTGAAATTCCCATCTTTAGGTTCAATGAGCTGCAATAGTCATTGCCTTCTGATGGAAAGATTAAACTGCTGGTTTCTGAATTAATTTCATGAACTTTCTTGTAGTATTTCTAAAAGCTAGACTTGTACTTCCTATCCCTAATAAATAAAAATATTTTTATCTTTATTTTTATTTTTTGTTGCTTCAAATTAGCTCTTTCTGTTAAAAATATGAAATTTTTCCCTAAACATTTAAAAGTGACATTTTAACAATATAAAAGTAACACTTTTTTTCCTTGCCAGTTATCCTTTCTACTTTTTTACTTAACTAAGAAGCAAATATGCCAGATTATACTCTGAAAAATGCCATTAAACACCTTCAGAGACCTTTTTAAATGTAATATGTGACAGAAACTGAAGCAAATTTTCTGTGTAGGTATCTCTAATGAAAAAAGTCCTATGTAATACAGAAAGGAAAAGAAATTAAAAAAAAATATATATTGTATCTGAATTAATTTATTCTAATTATATAAAACTGTGGTAGCATATTTCACCGAATTCTGAGTTCATATTCTTTTATCTTCTATCTGTGGTTTCCTTAAAATGAACAACAGGACAGCATGAATTATAAGGTTGGTTTACCCAGTGTTGACAACTCACCGTGAGAAGTGCAGTCCTTTCACTATCTGCCTCCTTGAATTTATTGTGGGCTTTTCTGTTCCTTGCCACCTGCATGAGAAAACTGCCTTCCCTCTGAGAAAAGGAGAGATTTTTAACTTCATAGAAATGCAGAAATCTGCATGTCCCAGCAAGAATCTCTAACTGATCTCAGTTTTCACACTGTAAGCTTTTAAGAAGATTACAGATCACCTATCAACGTTTACAGTACCTTGAAATTAGCAAATGATTCAGATCTGTAACAAAATTTACAGAAGTAATTCAGTGTGTATATTCCTACTGTATTAAGCTCTCTACTAAAGAATTATGTTATTCAATAGAAGAAAAAGTAGAAGAATGATATATAAGGGTTTCCTAAAAGATTTTGTATCCAGTAAAATCATAGTAGCTGAAATAAATCTCTAGAATTTTCAAGTAAAGACAAAGTAGTCACTACACATTACTACAGTGTAATCTTTAACATTTTTATAAAATCAAACCTTCTTTGTTGATGTCTGTACATCGGGATCTTCAGTGTTCTTACTTTGGTCCTAATTTTGGTTAACTTCTATTTTCTCTCTTTATCATACTTTAGTTGTTTTAATGGGATATTACTCATGGACTGCTAATGAGAAATACTAGAGATAAAAAAACGTATTTTATAAGATTATTAATGTTTATTTGAATATGACAATTATTTGAATGGGTTTTAAGTAAACAATATTAAATATAAATTTTTTATTCTGTTTCTCATTTACTTAGAATATTACAGTTTTCACCTTGAATATAATTAAAATAATATAAGAGATACAAAATATAAACTTAGGTTATCATCTTGGATAAAACAATTCATCTGAAAGTAACTGGCGTTACAATTGTGGACAGTCAAAAAGAAACAAATTTTATTCAACTGCAGGCAAAAGTTCAACTGATGGCTTGGAACTGCTGTTCTGTAAGTAGGTGAGTTATGATTGTAAACTTTTAAATTATTCTCTTCTCTCAAATTTCACCAGTTTTGCAGACAAAATGATAGTACAGAACAATACAGAATTATCCATCATATATCATTTACTTATTTTCCATGTAATATAAATTGATTTGTTAGCTTATATGCATTGTTTCTTTTTGTAAATTTATCTTCTAGAGAGGAAACAAACAAAATTAGGCTTCTGAATCCATTAGAGCTGAGGGAAAGAGCACCTACACTTCTTTTGATCAAAATGATCTGAACAAATGTTAAATAAAAAGCCACGGAAGTATCCTAAGTTGAAATGATCAACAGTTTCTTTTTCCAAACTTTTACAGTGAATAATTTCTGATACTTCTCAACAAGTGCAGCTTCAAATCTCCTATAAACCATCTAATTGAACATGGATAGTATAAATAAATCTGACTGATCAAAATAACATTTCAGATACTACACATTTTTTATCACTCTTCTTGAATATCTTCCTTTATTTTTTTTAAATCTTCTTTTTAATAGCTGTGTATATTGAAGCAAACATTTAAGTACTTGTATAGTCCACCATAAGTAAAAAAATATTATCAAATCTTATACAAATCTGCAGCATTAGAAATCAAATCTTTTTTTCTTCTTTCTTCATTTCTTTACTCTCATTACTTCTTGTTCATTTCTTTTCTTCTTTCCTCTTTTTATATCTTTACCTCACTTTTTTTTTTTTTGTAATCCACAATTCAACACTGTATTAATTAATTTCTAACAAGTGTGAATAAACAGAACTGTGAATAAACAAAGAACAATAGTTCAGGCGTGAGTATGACTTGCGTCAATCTTTTCTTCGCAAGCTTGCAATTGATTCTCAATACAATTTGCAGCAGATACAAGCATACATAGCCCTAAATATTCCCACTGAAAACTTTTGCCTAATCCTATAATGAAAACAGAGAAAATAAGAGAGAGGTAAGTCTGTTTCAAAAATAAATATGTTTTTCAGTTTCATCTTAAAAAAAAATAAATCCTAATTGTAATGAAACCAATCATTTCAAAGCAGTTCATTAAAGCTATTGGGCTGTTGCCTGACAAATCTATGCCACTTGTGGTATAGACTCATATTTATGCCTTCCTCCTACATCTCTCTTGATGATAGAGGGACCTGATCCATGACATTCTGGTGATTTTAAGAGAAATCTTCTTGACTGAACTAAGATTTTAAAGTAGGTTTGAAATAATTTCCTCAAATGAAGATTANGCAGTGCCAGCTTCACCTCTCATGCCTGCCACACACACGCAGCTAGATCAATGCCCTGAGTAGTACATGCTACGTGTGCTTTTGTCACTTGATGAGCAAAGCACAGTGATTACCCATAATAATACTTCTTTTTTGTTGAAAAAGTACCTTTTTTTGAGAAAAATAATAATGGCATTATGTTTTATTTTTAAGGAAATTTTGTCAGTTTTCATAGGTTATTATTTGAAAACACATTACTTGCAAAAACATGCCAAATTCAGTGTCTATCAAGGAATATTTTGTAAGGACAAAGCCGGATAAATGTCTATCATCTCAATAAACGTTTTTAAGAAGCTACACATAAAATGGACTCTATTTTAAAAATAGTTTTGTGGTAGCAAGTCTGATTGAAAAATAGTCAAAATGATTTACTAATGGTAAGTTTATCAAGAAACATTTCAAGCGTAGCAGGTATTTTGTAATGATAGGAAAAAAAAACATACTGTTAAATTATCAGTTTGTCTCACCATACTACTACCGAGTGGACAGAAGACGAATGAATATCTGTCTAAAGAAATTTGAAGAGTAAAGTTGATATTTTCAAATTCTAAGGTATTCTAAGTAAGATGGTATTCTAAGTAAGTTGATGAATGACACCAAATCGGGAGGATCTCCTTGTGGCTAGAGAAACTTCTTAGAGAGATCTCAACTAGGGTGCAATAAAATCTCCAAATGCATTTCATGCTGTTCAACATGCAAGTTCAACAACAGAAGTGCGCGATCTTGCACATGTGTTGTGACAATCCTGGAAATTCATACAGACTGGGAACAAGAGTCTGGAGAGTAGCCCCACTAAAAGAGATCTCAAGATTCTGGTTGATGGTAAGTTCAGCATGAGTCAGAAGTTTACCCTGGCAGTCAAAGGGTCCTCCTCTATACCCTGGGTTACATTATTTAGGGTACTGTGAGGCAATTGAGGGAACTGATTTTCTCCCTCTGCTTCCCACTGGTGTGATCTTGCCTTGAGTATTATACAGTATTTTGGGTGCTACAATATAGGAGAAATATAAACTGCTACAGTATGTCCAAAGGAGCACAACAAAGATGGTGAAGTCTCTCTGCAGGAAGTTGTATGAAGAGCAGCTGAGATCATTTGTTTTTTTCAGACCAGAGAAGAGGAGTTGAGGGGGAGACTTCATGGCCTACACCTTCTTCAGAAGGGGAGCAGATGGAAAAGAACTGATCTTAGACTGATCTTTGATTCCATGTCAAAACCAGAGAATGACATAAAGCTGAATAATGGGTGTTTGAAACTGGACATTAAGAAAAGGTCCTTCACTGAGACAGTGAACAGGCACTAGAACAGGCATCCAGGTTCATAATACTGAGGCTTCTGGAGTTCAAGAGGTGTTTAGACAATGCTTTAGAAGTGTAGTGTGACTTTTGTGTGGTCCTGTATGGAGCCAGCAGTCAGTAGTGATGATCCTTGTGGGACTCTTCCAACTTGAAATTTCTATGATGCTGTGATTCTATGAGTTTATCATATAATGATTGTACAGCATGTATAAATATGCATGCATACATCCGTACATGCAAATATAAGTATATGCTTACAAATATAAAAAATACATATGGAAATATATTGCACCTGTGTTTTCAAACAAACTTTAAATTACCAAATGCTCTTAATATTTCTGCATAATCTGTGGACATGTATGGGAACTTTTCAGTTTCTTAGAATGTAGACAAGTATAATGAATTGCATAAGGTTGTATGTTTGAAAAAACTAAGCCAATATGCATATTGCTTTATTTATACTTTTCCATTTTTTTTTCCTGAAGATAAGAATGCTTGAAAAAAGATAAAGGCCTCTTCACTGATAATTATTATATATTTTCACAAGGGCCAGGCCAAATTTACTAAGTGCCATAATATGCTTAGTTTCATACATATTCATAATAGTTACATCATATAGACCGTGTAAACTGTCATTATTTTTACAATCATGCACCTGATTGAGTGCATAGAAAGATGTATTAATGTAGATAGACAGATTTCCAATCACTTGCTATATTTGTGCTCAAAGAAATCACAATGCCATTCAAGAATTACAGTATTATGTAATCAATGATCAAGTTAGCAGATAAGGTCTAATTAACCTGAGTTAATTAGAATTTATAAAAGAGGTAGAAATGGTACTATTTTAAAGACAGCTGCTTTGATTATGAATTTTTCATGAGATAGAATTCTGTATCTAAATAACTCAATCCAGGGAAAGCATTAGGAACTTTTATATTTTGCCAAACAAAAAAAGAAAAAAAGCTTTTACTTATGACTTTTATTATTATTATTATTATTATTGTTGTTGTTGTTGTTGTTGCTGTTGCATTATCTGGAAAGTGTTAACATCTTTTTCTTTTATACTAATTTTAGATGAAAAAATAAAATAAAATAATAAAATAAAAATGATCATCTGAATTCTGGATGAATTTTGTGTGAAATGAAACATGAATTGTTGCACAGGTTTTTTTTGTGACTATCAAAACTTTTGTGCTCCAGCAGAGGTTTTCACCTGATATAAGAAATAATTTTCTTTGAAGATAAAAAAGAAAAAAAAAAGCCATCACTGAAACAAACTTCATGAAAATCCCCATCACTGAATGTTTTCTAGATACAACTGCACAGGGTGCTAGATAATCTCACCTGGGATCTCTTTTACCATAAATAAATGGACACTATGACCTGTAAAATTCCCTTCCAAGTTGGGCTGTTCTGTGACTCTATATCTGAGTGCATCATTTGTTTTTGCATTTACAAACTAAAGGAGTCAAACCAGTCATCAGGAGAAAATATTTCTACTGGATTGGATAAACAAAGAAGGTTTGACTTCCTTTACAGGTGCCCAGTTCACTTTATTTAAACGTTGATATCTCTAGGTAGGTGGGTAGGTGGGGAAGGAGGGAGAGGGAAAAAGGAAAAGAAACCTGAAAATGGTCTAGTATTTGAAATTACAAGAGAACAAGAACTTCTGTAATAAAAACTGTTCATCACATAACCTCTATCTAACAAAGACTATTCTATTTTGTTCTTTTTAATGACTTAATCTGAGAGGAGACACTACAAGTTACTGAGTTTGCTTCTTCCTCCCCTTTATCCTGTAACTTTCTTGAAGATACTGAAGATGATTGACACAGAACAACTAGTACAGTGAGACTTAAAGGTGGTTAGCTGTACTGTAAAGTCCTATAATTTTAATTTAGAGATTGCTCATATGCATGCTTATTTACTGCTATTAGTACTTGTCACACTCCAAAATAAAGGAGGGAGACGAGGTTCTTTGATTATGTGTATACTCAGCATGAGATTAAAAAGCAACAGTTCAAATGTTGGNTCAGATGGTATAACACCTCGAAGGAGAGGCGAGGTCCAGGAGAAAGCAGCATGTCTCAGGCAGCAGGCCCAGGAGGGAGAGTTCAGCAGCAGGGATCCGCTCATGAGGTTTCTGATGGAAGAACGCCCCCTCTCATGGAAGTTGATCCCTCTTTTATCCTCTGTTTTTCTTGCCTACGTGATAAATCCCATGCTAGGATGCCAGGCAAGCATCTCCTGAGATGGCTATCTCCCCATGGAGATGAGTACCACACAAAAGTATGTTCAGTGACCACTGAGCTGCAGCTTCTCTCTCTTTCATTGCCCCAGGACATGCCCATCTGCTTGACCCTTAGACAAAGGATTTTGCAACCCTTGCCCAGGACTTGCTTGGACATGTTCATCAGCAAACTTTGAGAAAATGGTATAAAATAATAGTCTCTTACAGTACTATGAATCTTAGCAAAAGCATTATCTTCTACTTTAGTGACGACTAATCATTTTCTCTCCCTATCAGTTGACAAGGTTGACAGTCTTGTTAAACTGATATATTTGTGATGTATAGGCATTCAGCACATACATAACAATGAAGAAAGACTGTAATATGACTCTAGCATGTATGTGAACACAACTTTTCTTTTAGCCAACTTCTGGCACAGCGACAATATTTCACTTGTCTTGGAGAAAAAGGATGTAACAAAACACAAATAACACCTAGACTGTGATTCCCATTTATTTTAACACTACTATCTACTTTAAGCTAAATGGGTTCATTCACAATTTGACCTATTTAAAAGAGGCTGAAGAAAGCCTTCTAACTAAATGCTGGTCCCTAATCTCTTTCTCTGTATATAATTTGCACTTAATGTTACACATGCATGATTACCATAAATAGTCTAAATTAAATTTTACCAATCCTCCATATTCATTTTTTTCATCATTCTATTAATCATTTTACATAGATTACATGCTGAAATACATTTAAGCAATTCTAAAAAACCTACACTATAAGTTTCTAGAAGACAACACTTTTAGATGTAGCAGTACTTTGAAAGTCTAACTCTAAAATAAAATGTTAGTCCAAAGAGAAAGCAGATTAATAATTCCTTCACATATTACTTTCTCTATTATACTATTTCAAAACTCTGTAGTGCTGTAGTTATGATGAACTAAAGATTTTCGGTTTCCAAAAATAAAAGTGAGGATAAACTTGAGGTACAGAATTAGCACGTAGATATGATCTATGCAAGGTACATACAGTTGGATTCTTTCCACCAAAAAGAAGAGTGAATTGTATCCTAAGAAAATTTCAAGTATGTGCTAGATATGCAGACCCATCTCTGAAATTTATTTAATAGACATTATCAAAGAATGTCATGTCTGATTTTACATGAAAAAAGCAAACAGAAATTGAAGAGGAAAGCCCTAAAAAGTAGAGTAATTTTCTACGCTCAATATTCAGATCTAGCTATATTCACAAACTGCTATCTTCATGGTGTGTTAGCTAGCTAAACTTGCATACACATACATACTTAAATGAATTAGTTTTAAAATAACAAAAATAATTATGGAAAACACACAGACACATAGAGTACATTAAAATATTAAAAAAAAAACTTACAACATGTATGGGAACTGTTGAATCACAGCTTGAACCACTGATTGGCCACCTGAGGCAAGCACCGAGTCAGCCACAGGGGGCACAGGTGAAGGTGCTATACCTGTGTGATTGGAAGGGGTCTGGCTCCACCTCTCCCAAACCCCATTTACGGGCTGACCACCACCAGGGAAGGATCTGTTCTTGGAGATCTCCCCTGCATGGAGTCAACAGCAAGCCTCTATCATCAGAAAGGTGAGCCACTCTCTTTTTGCTATTCTTTCTGTATATAAGCCTATTCAAATATACCATCTTCTATGCTATTTCCACTGAATACCATTCTTGGGGGCTATTTACCCTACACAGCATCACTAAGTTTTTCTAGCAACCCTCTTTATGCATGACTTTGATTCCTTTTTAGAAGGCATAGTCTAATTAATTTGAGGTCGCCATTTTTATTTTTTTTCTTTGAAGAGTTAAAGGTTGGAGAACCTGAATGCATCCTTGTCCAGAAGGTCATGTTATGTCTGTTTACTGACAGAAAGGATTCAATTATGAAACATTAAACAGATACTGAAGATCAAAAAGGAAGCAAAGGGATCGAGGAGAATAACTATTCACAAAGATTATTATTTTAAGATATTAATATTCATAACTATAAGGACATTTTTCATGAATATAAACCAAGGCAGATCTGTATGATATAGTTGAAATATGTCAGCTTTTTAGTCATATCCTTTGATTCTAATGACATATATTTGAAAGGGCAGAAGTGGTTGACTTTAATGCTGTTATGTTCACAATGCACATACTTAATATGACAAAAAGTGTCTTTCCTTTTTAGGTTAATGGGAGCATAATAGACCTCTACAAACACATCTTTTCCCTCTTGTCCATTAGCAAAGGCCAGGATCACTAATGGAGCAGATAAATTGAGCACTGACAGTTTAGTAGGAGATTATATTAACCAAGCTCTATATTGTGCCAAAAGCTTAAATATTCACAATTTACATATTCTGTTTATTTTATTTATTGGTTGCTTGTTTATCATTTATTTATTTATTGTGGGTTTTTTTCTTTTTCTTTTCCTATTTATTTATGTATTTATTTTCTTATTCTTAATACTTTATTTGAGAAAGTGAACTTATTTCGTGAGAAGTTGTGACGGGATAAGTTTATTTTGGATATCAGAAAAATTCTTCTTGAAAGTTTGGTCATTTATTGGAAAAGGCTAATCAGGTAGTAGAGCCTCCATCCCTGGAAGCATTTTGTTGAGAGCAACTACTTTAGTGCCAGTTTGGCCAGAACTGGAATAACCAATTTCGAGGTACAAGGAGGTTTTGGGGGCTTCCTTTGCCAGGGAAACATCAAGAAAGTGGACTGATCCTGTAACATGCTGCAACAGCTGAAGTAGCAGTTCACACAGCAGGGCACTAAAGTTCTGTCACCTTCAGAAGCAAGAAACATTCATTCCAGCTGTCCCTCAGAGCAAAATGGTGAGCACTTGATGCTGAGCTAAGACTGCAGTCATGGCAGGGGGTTATGCATCATCAACTGCAGACATGACCAGTGCTTCCATTCAGACAGAGATGTTAAAGAAAGAAGCATCTGTATAGGTCATGTTCTGTGGGAAGTGTCCAGATCCTGCTCCTGTATAAGATGTGCGGAGGTGGAGGACCTCCTGCAACAGTAAACTAATCTGCAGGAGACAGTGACAAGGCTGTGTGCTATCAGAGAGGCAGAAATAGAGTCAGCCAGACTCACATGCAACCTGCGTTGAATCCACGATCTGGGGCCAACTGGCCCCAAATTCCCCCACTGGCATATCCTGTTGGAGGGGAAATGAACAGTGAGAAATAGCAAATTGCCATGAGAAAGAATAACAAGAGGAAAAAAAGCCTGACTCAAAGTCTGAGGTGCCTTTGCAGAACTGTGAAGAGATTCTACAGACTGAGAAGGGAAAAGAAACAGCAACAGTTAATTCATCAGAACTAAATTAAGCAACCAGATCTGCTCCCCATTGCATAACAATTTCCTCAACTAGGAAGAAGTGACCAGTGATAGTGGGGGATGACCCTCTTCTAAGGGATGCCTGCTATCTAGAGTGTTTTGCTGGTTGCCAGAGGTCCACATCAAGGATGTGACAGAGAGGCTGCTAGACCTTGTATATCCCATAGACTACTACCCACTGCTGCTGTTTCCTGTAGACACCAGTGACATAGCTGTCAGCGACCTAAAGAATATCAAGAGAGACTACAAGGAGATAGAGCAGCAGTGAAGCAGTAAAGAGCATGGGACATGTAGTCTTTTAATCAATCCTACAGGTTAGGGAAATGGGGAGGGAAGGGCTGATTGAATTAAGAAAATCAATTAATGGCTAAGAAGGAGGTATCAGGGCTTCAGTTATTTATGTCACGGAACTATCCTTGAGAAATCTGGTCTTCTGCAGGAGGATGGAGTTCATCCGTCTGACAAGGGGAAGATCATCTTTGGCAACTAGTTTCCAATTTAATCAAAAGGGCTTTAAACTGGAGTTGTCAGGGATGGGGATCATCAAATCACTGACATTTGAGGCTGACAATGGTAATGGATGCCCTGGGCCTGGATTTGGATCACAGGCCAGTAAAATGGCATCTAAGGTACAGGTATCTAACTCCAATTGGTAAATCTGCCTCAATGGGAGTCCAGTGTTGACTGATGAAAGATTAAACTGAACTGGTAATGTGTACTTGCAGCCCAGAAGGCCAGCTGTATCCAGGGTTGCATCTAGAGAAATGTGGCCCGCATGCTGAGGGAAGTGATTCCATCCCCCAGTTAGCTCTCATAAGACCTCAACTGGAGTACTGCTTCCAGTCCTCGGGCCTCCAACACAAGAAGGACATGGACCCTCCAGAGGAGTGTCATGAAGATGATCAGAGAGCTGGAGCAGCTCTACCACAAGGACAATCTGAGATAGCTGGGGCTCTTCAGCCTAGAGATGAGAAGGTTCTGGAGGGACATTGCAGTGGCCTTTCAGTTTCCAAAGGGGGGTCTCCAGGAAATCTGGAGAGGAACTTTTTAGAAGGGCATGTAGTGGCAGAACAAGGGGAAAAGGTTTTAAACTGGAAGAGGGCAGTTTGGACAAGATCTTAGGAAGAAATTATTTACTGTGTGGGTGGTGATAGAATGGAAGATTTCCCAGGGAAGTTGCAGTTTTCCCCCTCCCTGGAATCATTTAAGGCCAGGCTGGATCGGGTTTCAAGTAACCTGGTCTCAAGGGAGGTGTCCCTGCCTATAGGAGGGGAGTTGGAACTAGATGACCTTAAAGACCCCTTCCAACCCAAACCATTCTATGATTTAAGAGTTGTGTGGGTATGGAATTTAAAGATATGGTTTTGTAATTGATCTGGTAGTTTTAGTTTGAGGGTTGGACTTGGTGTTCTTATTCAACAAAAGGAAGGTGTCACTGCAGTCTCACTGTGATATTTATGTGCAAGGTACATCAGTCAAGGCTGATCAATCACAACATAGTATAAGTTGTGGCGTGATATAGAGCCAAAGCCATATTAGGCTTCTGGAGAGATTTTTTTCCCTCTTTTGGCTGAAATGTAATTAATATTTAATCACCATAATTTTATCCATGCAAGGGTAATGCAGCAAGTACTGGGGTTTGATAATGATATCTCTGCTTTTCACTGAACTCTCTCATCTAGTCCACAGCTATTTGATGGAAGACCAGAACATAGTACATATGTGTAGAGATTCATTACTAATTTAAAGAGCTAACAACTCCCTGTCAGTGAATGGAGGTCAGCCTGCTTATCTACAGAACAAATGGCAGTGTACACAAAAAAGTATATGACAAGCAAACAGCAAATAATGGACAGTTGTAGTCATTCAACTCAGACACTGTCTGTGAAAGCTTAAAACCAGTATCTCCAAAACAAAACAAGCAAAATAAAATAAGTGTTGGTTTTTTTTTAATAAATATTTGGATCTTATTTACCATTATTTCACTGATTATGAAGCCACACATACATAGCTGTATGAGTGGTCAATAGTCACTGGTTGCATTTAAGTTGTCTCAGAGAAAATATAAAAACAGCCTTATAAAGGTGTACGTCGGTTAACAGTGTGGATTTAAGAATCAAGGAGCATGGTGATCATTTTATCTGCTAAGTGAAATAGTTTAGTAGATCACAGATTCTTTGAAAATTGACATCTGGTATTATGTAAAGGGATGAGAAAAGTAAAAAGGAAAGGAAAAAAAAAAGCAAAGAGGAAATAGTAATAGGAATGGTAATCGGAAAGGGAAAGGAAATGAAAATGAAAATTACTTATGAATGGTAAAAGGTGAAGTGCTTCTCATATGTGTGTTTTGTTGTATTTTGTTCTTGCAAATTGTCTGACCAACATGATCCTCTACATTCAAAATAATACAAAACAAATCATGAAATATTCAACATTATTTAGCTTTAGTTTATTGGCATTTTCAGTAAGGCCTCATCTACATGAATTCTATTTTTACTGCTTTTTCTTGTGAACATAAATTAAATTTTGGTGACTTCTATTAATAAACACTGTGACCTCTTATGTCCTATACAAATCTTTTTTATGTACCACAAAAAAATATTTTCATTTCATAATGTATAAATCATTTAATTACTTCATATTTGTGCACTACTGTTGTAAGAATGTTTATATTCCATGTTCTGTTTATATCCACTCATTCTTCAAGGTTTATACCACAGCTGGAAGAGTACAAACTAACATAACTGTAACATAGTGTTCAGAAATTTGCTTATGTGATGCAGCAAACGAAACTGATAGAGTTTTTTACCCCTTTAAAACTCTGGAACAAGATTGTACATATTTCTGAAGATAATTCTTTAGTCAAAGAAAGGTTGCTAAAGGATTATCAATATCACGCTGTTGTTACATATCAGGAACAAATGATCAAATTATGTAAAATTTCAGTTATGATAGTCAAACAATTGTAATGAGTCAAACAACCTTATGCTAGAAAGGTTTAAAATCCTTTTAGGTGACTTATGTACAATTTTAATAATAGAGATCGCTATATATACAGCATAATGTAGATTGTGTAAAAATTCACATTAAAAAATAAGAAGTAAAGAAAGAAAAAATATAACAATTAGAATTTTCCATTCCTAACACAGTAAAAGGTCAGAAAAACAAGGCCTCTATTTGATAACTGCCATGTTTTCTCTACTCTTTGAAATCCAAGTATCAATTAAAGTTGCAGCAGTTAAAAATTATCCATTAATTAGGGCTGGAAGCAAGCACCCATGAAATACAGGTGATAACCATAAATCAGAACAATTATTCTGTCTAAAAAAGCAACATGATCAAATGAGAAGCTATCTACCGGCTGCACATTTAATCATAGTTTGCAGTGTTTTCTGTTCTGAGGAGACAAATCTGTATGAGATGATGTTGAAATGTAACAGATAGGCAACTCTCAAGGTTATTCCTTCAAAAAATGCACTCTCGGTTCTTATTCCTACTTTGAAGTAGCATATTACTTAAATAAAATTAAAACATGCAAGTTTCTATAAGTTTTAGTAAAATAAGGTAGTATAGTCCCTTACCTAAGTTGTTTCAATAAATATTACTGCTTAATGTTATGCAGAAATGCAATATAATAATTAAAAAGTCACAACCTACAAGTAATACACCATTAAGTCAAAAGAGACAAAAGAAGAGATATTTTTGTAGTTTTTCCAGAGTCTTACATTTAAATGGAGAGAAATATAAATAGAAAAACTAGAAAGAGAAAGGGACATATGTTGTTTATCACTCTACCTTAAATGCTGTTCCTATCGTAGAAGGACGATTAATGATATGACTCAGTTTCTTCTTCACATAAAATTTATTAAACACCTGCTCATCTTTATGTTAAAATAACTGTTTTATTTTGCTCTAATAAATAATACTTAAATAAAATCTTCCAAGGATTTCTCAAGTACCCGTTTCCTAATAACACATGCAGGGTTAAATAGGAATTTCTTGCAAATAAATGAGCTGGTCTTGGGGGTCTTTGAAGACTATGCCATTTTGCTTCATGAGAATA
>VXAB01001204.1:4792-28635 GCA_013399175.1 Odontophorus gujanensis
GCGACCCCCACCTTCCTCCCCGCCCCACACCCAACCCCCCACGACCCACTCAGGGTACAGACAAAATCTGAATAATGAGATGTGGTCGTGTTGCTTTAGGCATGGTGCGTTACTGCAAGGAGGTCAGGGTGGATGTTTCACCCGGCTTTGGTTTGTTTCGTAATGCAGAGTCTGTATGTTGTAGCCCGTGAAGGTACAATTTATGAATTGGGTTTGGACTCAGTGTGCTTTGGTGATAAATCCAAAATGGTTTCGTGGAAGCTGAGAGAATTAAATCGAATTTACACACTGTAATCCAAGGCTTGTGTGAGGCTCCATTATTTTCTTTGCAAGTAAGTACAGAACTCATTGCAATTTTCACGGATTGTCATTGCATCTTCAGGTAGCAGTGTATGTTGCTGTAAGAAGCCCCTAGGTGCAGACTTGCAGATACAGCAGCGATTAGGCTTTTCAACACCTACGCTTTCCCCTTTCTCATCTATCTCTTCTCTTTCACCTCATCTGTTGTTGCACTGAGGAGAAATGTGCCTAAAAGAATGATCTCTTGCACAAGAATTAGTCCAAACTTCAGTTCTTGCTGTCTTTGCAATTATACCGCACCTACTACAAGTGTGGTGGGATGTGCCAAGTCCTCCACGGGCCCATGCAGGAGCAGGGTGACATTGTGTCTCACCTTTCATACCAAATTATGCTGCATCATTGGTAAAACAGGCTTCACAGAAACATGCTGCACTCATGACCGATGCAGTAAGGAGCGGTTAAGGGTGCCTGAACCCGTGCTGCAGTGTCCATCTGCTGCTGCTACTTCATTTTATCTCTTCCTCCTACCTACAACGCTGTTTTATGCCCAGGAATCGTCACTGCTACGTTCAGTTCTCATACCAATAAGTAAGAACTGCAGCATCTGTGTCAACCGTAGTTAAAAAGTACATGATCTGAAGTTCACTTTCTGATCGTGTGCCTCAATTCACCATTATTTTAAGTTAATGAGTGTGCCTCCACAGCATCAGGGGTGCACATCCCCTCTGGAGAGAGCGTGGTGCAGAAGGTCTGTGAGTGCTGTTCTGTCCTTCAGATGACAAGCTCACATGGACTGTCAGCAGAACTGTCGTGTAGAAGGAAGAGAGAGTTTTAGCTGGCTGGAGCCAAAATAGTTCATTTCTGATGCCAGATTTAGCAGCCTGCTATCAGATGACCCAGGGATTTTTGGGCCCAGCCGTGACTTTCACAGAGTGTTTGTAAGCAGGGCATGAAGACACATTCATGTATGAGAATGACTCACAAGTAGGTTGCGAGACAGATCTGTTTATTGGCTTGTTTTCAGCATGAGTGAGAAATCCAGGCCTTGATTGTGATTCCCTTACTCCAGGGAGAATCATTCTGATTACAGATTAATCCCCAGGTGGAGTATGGATTGGCACTGCCAGTGTGAATTGGAGTTTCCCAGATGGGACCAAACAAATAGGAAGGTTTAAAGACTCTAAATCTTTCCCATTCTTAGTCAAGTAAGAACTTACATATGATGTCCAGTCTTAATGGAGTCTTAAGTCACACCAGTAACAATTTCAAGTTATTTCTGATGTGTCTTTTAAACCAGGAAAGCGTTTGGAAGTCTTTGGTTTAATTTCTTTCTTCTTTCAGTGTTGTGTGTAGGAGAACTACTAATATTACAAGTGCATTGTGAGTATACAGTATTATTATTACATAATACAATTTCAGTTGCAAGCACGAAGCTTTGTGGCACAGTTTAAATATTGCAAAACTGTATTTCTTTCATCAATTAGCCCTTGGCAGAATTTAGAATGGTATGACTTCTATGTCTAGTCTGTTTTATTGCTACGTGGGATTTTTGTTGTTTTGTTTTGTGAAAGGCCAGACTCACTTAATTAAATAATGCCACTTTTTCACCAGAAGTCATGTTGATGAACTTAATGTCTGTTAAATTCTTTGCATCGACCGCTCCTTACAGAATGAATGGAGCGTTCACTCCTATTGCCTTTTAGAGAAAAAATATTGATGGTTTTACCTTTGTGCAATATCATAAATTTTAGAATGAATATTCTTGATTTTGTGAAGCTAAGAGTGAGTGTGTAGCTGAGAGATGCCTTCAAAATTACAAGATGTTAGGCTGACAAATATAGAAGTATAACACAAGCTATTGCACATTTATGGCTATTACCCACGGAGTAGCTAAGGAGGAAAAAGAATCACATATGAATATTGACTGTGCTGCTGAAAATCTGTTGGACATCCTTGAACTAAGAGCATTACCCAGAGTACTTTTAAATGTTGGCGTTTTTTTTTTCCTCTTAGAAAAGGGCAGCTAGATGTTGTGCTACTAAGTAGTCACTTCTCCTTTCGGCGTGCAAATTCTGCCATTAGTGCTATGCCAGCATGGAGAAGCTGTTGTGGGCTGCAGGTTTGTGGGCAGTTTTAACCCCACCAGAATGGCTTTGGGTAGCAGAGATTTGACAGTATGGGACATTTAAAGAGAGTTGTTTTAGAATAGCATGAGCTTCAGTTCCACATGATTGCTTTCACAACATAATATGGCACTTGTGAGGGACAGTCAAAACTAGGATAATTTCATGGGGAATCACAGAATTGTAGGTGTTAGAAGGGATCTCTGGAAATCATGTAGTCCATGTCCTTTGGTAAAGCAGGTTACCACATAAGTTTTGGAAAGAAAGAAAGAAACAAAAAAGTTAGGAATGACCGTGTGCTAGATTTCCCTGGCAAGTGGTGAATGAAGTAAACTGACCATTAAATAGTACATTCAAATAGGCTGAACTGGTGAAAAAGGCCAAAAATATTATTTATTTTTCAGTACTGTATTCTGCTGTTTATGATACAAACTGATTTGTTTTTACACCAAGGCAGAAATTACCTGCGTACATTTTTTTTTTTCTTATATGGAAAAGAGATTATTTCCAGAAGGAAAAGCTGGAGGAGCTGTTTCTAGACCACAGCCTTTTAGTGGAAAGTACCATGCTTCCCTCTTTAACAAGGCAGCCTGTGAAGTGCATGGTGAGACTGATCTTACTGTTTCATGAGGAGCAAATGAGTGTCTTGTTCTGCTCTGCTATGATTTGGGGGATCTGCATTGGTTCACGATTTTTCATTTGCAAAATGACCACATTAGAGATGAGGCAGAATTTGAAAACACTGAGCACGTGTTTTGAATGTGTCCTGTCAGGGTGTCTGGTTATTAGGGTGAGTGAAGCAAACTTTCTTAGTGCATGAAACGATGTAAACTTGTGAAGTATGTAAGTAATTTTCACTGCAGTGGGTAAAACAACCTTCCTTGAAACATAATGTTTTCTGTTCTTGTTGAACTCTTCAACTTCAGCTACCCAGTTGTTACGCCATTTATTTCTTACTGATAGAGATTATGGACAGTGGTATATCAACATCATTATTTTCCAAAATCCCCATCCGGCCCCATGTTATGTAATACATACCTCACTGTCCCTCTGTGTTTGACAGGAGCTGTTCATGCTTACCATCCTAGGCCTTTGCAAGGGAGGCACTTCTGTCATTTCCCACTGACTTTGATTGAAACTGGACTCACGCAGTGTCTCTTTATGTCTTTCTTTGTCTCCTTTCAACATTATCCATGAAATTCTGTTCCGTTTCTGTATATGTAGAAGTAGGTGGGCAAGTTTGAGAAGATAGACAATACTGTATTTTTCCTGGTGGAACTGTTCCGTTTTGTGTTGCTTATGTTGGACTTAAGAAGCCTTCACCTTCTGCAATGTGGAAATATGTGAGCAGATGGAAGAAAGAGGAAAAAGATATGTTTGTGAGGTGGCATGGCTCTAAGAACGGTGCACAAATTAGATGCTGAAACCTCCTTGAGGGCAGTATACCACAAAAACTGTTTTCTCTCAGTCTGGAGTGATACACTTGTAGGTCAGAGAAAATGAGTGAAGTTTTCATACAGAAATTAAGAAAGTTTTTGAGAAATTATTTACTTATCTGTGGAGGGGAATATTTCCAACTGCAAATAGGGAAATTCCTACTGTTCGTGCATTTCTGCTTCAGATACAGTATTTGTATTTGGCATCATTCCCGTATGTCCTTCTACTGATATTATATAACTGAAAGAGTGAAAAATTGACCTTAATCTAAATTACCCTTTGCTTAGATATTGTATAACCCTTCTGAATTGTTGATGGCTTAAACAGTCTGCTCCAGTTTCTAACTCTGGTACTAATCTAATAGGAAGAAGTGCAGCTTAGTATGTAAAAAAGATAATGGCTTTTTTTTTTTTTTTTTTTTTACCATCCATCGCTGCATCTTTTCACTTGATATATAAAAATGGGAACTTCATACATATATATATATAAAGCTGGAACACTGATTAATAGTGCTCCCACTGATCTTCAGAAGCAATGAATATCTGTGGATGCTATGCTCAAAACATAATATGGATCAGAATTTTATTTTATATCTTGATTTCATCTCCACTGGAAGTATTACACAGCAAGGAATTAGGAAGAATGGGTTGTTGATCATTCATGCACAACAGTGTCTCTAAGATTTAAATGTGCCCTTGTGACTAGCATGCTAATAGCATTCCATAAAAAGCATTGAAGCAGTGTGTACAAGTTTTGTAGAAATGGACTTTGCAGAGGTTACCCTGCAGAAGATTCTACAGTGCTATATGTGAACACTTCAGTGAGGTGCTGGGGCGACTCTGTGTATTTTAAAGGAGTCTGAAAGCTGAAGGAGCTTGTGCACTGACTGTTGTGATGTAAGTGTGGTGGTGAAATCTTTGACCTTAAAGGCTTGACAAGGGGGAAAGCACTGGAACTCTGGTTTGCAGATCACAGGGAGCTGTTTCGGGTCTGTGAATGTGAACTGTGAATTGGCAGGGTTTGGTCGTATGTGCCTGGAATTAAGCAGACCCATGGCTTCCTTCTCAGGCAACCAAAGCCTGTTTCCAGCACCTTTTTTCCTTGAACCAAAAGATCTTGCTTTATGTCACCTTCTGGCAACTTCTCTGTTTCTAGTTCTCATTTTCTTCACACTGTCTGCTGATGGACAGTGGTGCTGCTGACACCAGTAAAATGTATGGCTTTATGCAGAAGGAAGAGCACTAAGCTAAAGCACAGTATTCGTATGATGATCATTGCCACAGCAGTATTACCTTCCACTGCTTGTATAATCCAGCACTTCGTACTGGAGGGAAAAGGGTAACTTTCTTTTAACTTGTGGTCAGAACAGATCTTGCAGGGATCCATTGAGCTTGTCACAGAAGTAATAGGAATTAAAATATTTATTTAGTTAGTTAGTTATTTAGTTCTGGAGAGGAGGTAAAACAGTGGAAATACACAGCAACTGTGTTTGTGTTTTTCACAGGGTTTTCCTTTTTCCTTGCAGGTCTTCATGGAAGAAAATAGAAAATAAGTGACTGTTTGAAGTTCTGTGTAATTCTGTTCTGTTTTTATTTTTATTTTTTATTATTTTTTGTGTGTGTGTAAGTGGAAACTACTGTGGCAGTCTGAGACAGGATGATTCATTGATTTGTCATTGTAATGTATGTGATACAGATAATGCCCTTCTGCCCATGCTGGAGGCCATATCTGTACAATTAAATAACATTTTAAAAATAGTTCTCAGACTGAGACTGGCTGAAGCAGTTGTTGTGGCATTGCGTGAATGACAGCAAGGGGCAATGGTTTGCTCTCACCTGCCTTCCATGTCTCCACTCATCCACCAAAGAAGGTGCTGGGATCTCTGCTGTCTGAGTTTCAGCAGGGACAGAATTATTTTCTTCAGGGTGTCAGTTACAGTGCTATGTTTTGGTTCTAGGAGGAAAACAGTGTTGGTAACATTGTTGGTAGTTTCTGCTAAGAGGTGTTGTACAGAGCCAAGGCCATTTTCAGTGAAGGGTCCAAGGAGTTGGGAGGGAACAGGATTAGGACAGCTCTGTTAAACTGGCCAAAGGATTATTCCATACTGTATGACATCAAGAGGAAGGAGTTTTGAAGCTGGGCATTTGCTGGGGGCTGGTAAACAATTGCTTCTGCATCGTTTCCTATATACATTCAAATATATGTATAGTCATAACTACCATCCTTCTCATTTTCTTTATCTTAATAAATACTTTTATCTCAACACATGAGTTCTACTGTTTTTTCCAATTTTCTCCCCCATCCCTTTGGCAAGAGGGAGTGAGTAAACTGTATGGTGCTTAGCCACCTGCCGGGCTAAACCACAGCAAACTGTAACCTTGCTAGCAGCAGCATGTAAAGGAGGCCTGAAGTGATGCCAGAGGGCCTCGTGAAAGAATGAGAAATTAAACCCCTCGTTCTGGTTCACCCAACAGGCATGTCATGCAGGAGTGGGCTAGTAAAATGATTCTGTATTTCTTAAGAAAAGGTAGGCAGCATTAGCTAAGTTGATTAGCTGCAAAACAATTGGAATTGTATGGCTGTAATTTCCATTGGGCTGTTTTGGTCATCTCTCTTTTGCATTTGAAATCCCTGTCAGATTGAGAAATCATACCAACTTCTTGTAAAATGAAGCTCTTAACAGAGAAAAGTGCTGTTTCCACCAAAAAATCTCCACCTTTTTTGCCTACTGTGGTGGCAGAGAGGATGTATTTGCACCATACACTAGTAAAATAATGACATCCTCTTTGTGTTTTAATGATTTGCAGTTTCATTTTTGAAATGATGTTCTATGAGTCATTTATTTGTTTAATGAGATGGCACAGCTCTGCTGCTGTCTGCAAAAGGTCTTTAAAATGTGAAGACAGTTTACCTGAACGTTTTGATATGTGGCTTATTTTTCACTTTTATGCTAACAAATGTAATTAATGTTCAAATTCAGTAGCAGTAAGGACACAATTCATTTTTCTCCCTCTTTAAAATATCAGTACTGAGCATCAGTTTTGTTCTGTTTCCATGGGGAGAAGTGCCAACACAACAAAATAGGGTCATGGCAGAACACACCCCAAAAGAGATTTTTCTGGGGTGCATCAGGCTCGGAACTACCAACTCACTGAGAAGGGGATTGTCTCTCTGCTTTGCTTTGGTTCAGCTTCCCTTAAAGCACTATTTGTATTTCTGGGTACTGCAATATAAGAAAGACTTAAAACCATTAGAGAGCGTTCAAAGGAAGGCTCTCAGAAAAGAGGAGACAAAGGGGAGGCCTTCAGGCAGAAGGCATCCTCTCATCAGGGCAGCAAAGGGGCAGCCCTGAGTTTTGCTCTCTGGTGACAGAGACAGGACCTGAGGGAACAGCATGGAGCTGCATCAGGGGAGGGTCAAGCTGAATTTTAGGAAAAGGTTTTAACCAGGGTGGTGGTCAGGCAATGGAACAGACTGTCAACGTTCAAGAGGTTCAGTGCTCTCAGATGTAGGGTTTGTACTTTGAGTGGTCCTGTGTGAAGCCAGGAGTTGGGTTTGGGTGCAGATGGCATGTGGGATGGTGGAATGGGAGGATGTGTTTGTTCTACCCTAGAAAGACCATTCTCCTGAAAACTCTTCTTCATTTAATCTTTCATGACTTTGATAAACTAACATGACCTGGTCCTTCAAACAACATTAGCCAATTAGATAATTTTTGCCATGTTCTTTTCTAGTCTGTGCAATTTTCAACCTCCAAGAATGTGCCAAGAAATCCTTTTCATGAAAAATCTATCTAGATGCAGTAAACCAGTTAATAATTCATGAGACATAAATGTCAAAAGTAGTGTTTGTCCTACCAGATGAGTCACATAGACTGTCTGTCTTGAAAAGTTATGGCATCATAATCTAAGGACTAGATTTAAAGCACTGCAGTTCTACAAATAGAACTCAATGATGGATGGATTTCCTTCTGCCTGAGAGTAGCTTTTCTATTTAACTGGCCCTGTATGGAATCAAGACAACAAATGAAGCCCCATTATTTCCATTAGAATCAGAATAGAATATAATATAATAGAATTTAGGAATGCTACCCTGAACAGAAGCTGTGCATAGCTTTAGATGTAGTAAAAGGAGGTTTTATTGTGTAGAATCAGGTCCGAATTTTTCTGATCCTGTTTCTCGCTTTGGTCAGGAACAGAAGAGATTTGATTTTATTTCCTATTGTTATGAAACAGAGTAAGAGCTTTTGAAACAGCTGCAGCATAAGGAATTTTCAACAATATGCAATTATTTTATGGGAACCAAAAAGTTTGGATGTAGAAGTATGCCTTAAAATGCAGAACAATCATGCATGCACATCGTTTCTTGACTAGACTGTAGTCTAACTGAAGGGTTGCATGCTAGCATCAACAAACAGAAGTTTGTCTTTCAGAATGGGTGGCTAGATTTTATGGTACCTCTATTATTTATTATTTATTTTAAAAATAGGACTATTTAGTTCTTAGCATGAGGGAAAATCTTTCCACAAAAGGGGTAAAAAGTATCGTACTACATCAAAGGCAGAGCCTTTGCTGTTAGAATATGGTTGTTGTGGGCAGTAGGTATGGTATGCTGTACATCTGGTATGTCTTAAGTAGAAACAGGGAAAATGTGAATTTCTGGAGGAAAGGAAGACTTAATTGCTGAAATCAGTGAGAACCATGGATACTTCAGTAAAAAATAATGTAGGTCTTTAAACTTTTCCTTTTTTAATGCGGAAAAATACCTTTTCCTTATTTGCTGTTAACCAATTTGTTTTACCTAGTTACCTCTGCATGCTAGGAATGGGGTTCTCTGACTAGAATAAGAACTGCAAGTACCCGATACTGAAAGCCATATAACTTCTGTTTTTGTTTTGTCTTTCAGTGTCTTAATTCAAAATGATTCAACATAGGGTGATTTGGGACCTGTGATTTTCAGAAATGTCAAATCTCTCCTCAGATGTCTGGGTTGACTTGTTTCAGAATAGCTGCATTTTGAGAGCCAAAAAAAGTAAATAAAATCCTTGTGGTGATTCATATGGATCGTAGAACTTCTGGTGTTCTCTTCAGAGTATTGTAGTTGTTATTTGTCTGTAGAGATGGGTGCGAGTTAGATTCCTGAAATGAAGATCAGTGAGGATGAAAGAGTACTAGAGTTCTCTACAGAAAGCTTCAAAAACAGAGCAGAGGCAGATCTGTTCAGATTTGTGTAGGTAACTCTGACTGGACTTAGGAGAAATGGCAGGCTGTGAATGAAGCTGCCTTTTGGCATTTTCTGCTTCGTTAGAGCACTATATCCAGCGTTGTCTGTTCCTCAGTTGGGCGTTACAACGGTATGTGTTGTTCCAGCACAAAAGACAAGATGTACAAAAACACACAAAGGAAATTAATTAAACTAGTGGGTTAAAAAGGCCAGTATGGATTTAATAGTGTCTGTCAGTGCATGTGGAATCAAACGTGACTAAAAATGGAACAGCTGACACTGTTTCTAAGATGATAAATCCATGATTTCCAAATTTCCTGTTTCACTGGGCAGAAAGAATATGAAAAAGCAAAAAGAATACAGAGAAGTCCTTATCTATGGATAATCTTGTAACAAAAAATACTGAACAGTCACTGGAAAGTTAGCCCCATGTGCTTCTTCGTTCCCCAGGGCTGTTTGCTGTCCCAGACACGGTGGCAGTCCTTAAGCACATGAAAGTTTTCCTCAGTGCTGTCAAAAACTCTGCTAGTTTGTGATGAACAAAGTGTCTGCTTGAAATCATTTATGCATTCTAATAATTATTAGTAGAATTCAAAACTGTTCTGCATTAGTGTTTATCTTTGACTCCGTGAAATACCACAGCATCTGTGTTGGAGACAGAGGTACAGCCATGATATGAAAGTACCTGGATAAGCTGCAAAGGCAAAATACAATATCTGATTTATAATACCTTCAAGTGAGTCAGGACAAGACTGTCTCAGTTTTTCTTGCTTCTTCATAAGCCCGCTCACAGAGGGAGAGACTGTGCAATTTTAGTGTGAGAAAACATTAGTGCAGACTCGTAGGGTAAAATTTCTGGTGCATCTTTAGGAAAGGAGCTATCCTTCTGTTCTGTGCTGATCCATGCATACCATAAATGACTAAGTCTTAAGCCTCCTTACCCGTATTCCTGTCAATCACTGGTCTAGAAAGCTTCAACTCTGGGAGCTAGCTTTCTGTGTTTCTTGATGTACATTGTCAGTATAGTGGCCGAGCATGCCACTGGACATGCTTGGGTTCCATTTCTGATTAATGACTACTGGTATTGTCCTCAGATTAAAAACAAAATAGAATGTCTTAAATTTAAAAATATCTGCCAAGGTATAGGAGTAAATTTGGTGATTTCTCACATCCTTTGCTGTAATTTTGGGCTCTGTAAAGGTAATTGCTGATTTACACCTCTCATTTTGAGAACAAGAGTGCTTAATTAAAGTTAGGTATGTGTAATTTTTAATAACTTTGATGAAAAAGAGGCAGTATACTCAAGCAGATTCACAAAGTTCTCGGACACATACTGAAGTAACGCTGTTAAACCTTGTTTTCTTTCATCATATACTTTCTTTCATCCTTTGCTCAGACTTTGTCTCTGCATGCTCAGTGCACTGGAGTAAGGGAGAGCTGAAAATTTAATGAAAATTCAATAAAATAGACTAGTCCAGTTCCAGATTTTTCTCAGATGTCTTTGCAGATTAACTACACTCCTGTCCAGGGAATTTTTTTAATCTGCATGAACGTAGGCATATTCACTGCTGTAGACCTTTTTATTCCTTGGTTTCCTACTGAAATTTCTTTCAAACCTTTGTAAAATAATTATTCTTGAGAGCTGTGTTTCCTTTAAATTCTTAATTCATTTTATTGCGGTAAAATTAAATTTAGAAAGGTAAGTTAAGCAGCTGAGAAGCCATGCATATCAAATGAGCTTTTTGTGAAAGAATGAAGACCTGGTCAGGAGTATGAGAAGCAACTGCATGCAATCACTGAACCAGAGGCAAAGCCTGCTTGAGTCCTTGAGCTTTTGAGAGCATGTGATGGAGAAGGTGGTACTGGCCAGCAAGAATGGAGAGTGGCACCTGGCTTTACCTTTACTTTCTGGGATTTAGGAAGTTTATTAGTACTATACTGTTACAGGAGAGTTCATAAGGGAGGTTCTGATACTTATTTTCTGTTCTATACTATGCTATCAGGTAAGCAGTCACTGTAGGTCTGTTACTGTAAGAGAGTCACAGTGGTTTTGAGGTTATAAATGTAAAGCATGCGGTGTTGACGCTTAATGTTACCAATAAGACTGGTGAGATAATGCGACCTTGCTCCATTGTATTCCCAGCTGAGAGTCAGAAGTGCTTTGAAGTGTTGTTGCCCCATTTTCACTTTCGTGGGCTGTCATCACCTTCTGAACATTGAATAGAGAGTAGCAGCCATTTCTGGCTGCCCTGTGCTCAGCTATTGGGAAGCCCTTAGGGAAGGAGATAGGATCTCTGTTCTAACTCATCCCAACACAAAAGCCCAGGGATGAGTGGGGGGAAAAAAAGGAAAAAATAAAGAAATCAAACTGTAGTCAACAACAGTTTTGCTTTCTGCTCCAGCTCTCACTAACCTTGTCCTACAGGAGAAGCTTTTCTTCAGTGCACTGTTCTGCAACCTTTTTATTCCCAAGTGATCCTTTTCATGCAAGTCTCTGCTGCAAAGTGAGCACCGAGGAGGGAAGAGCTACTTTCTCCTCTTTTTCAGTGCCATCCTTTGATACTTCCGGCAGGATTTGGCTAACCTGGTTTCCTGTACAGACATCTCTGCGTTACCAGTGAGCTGGAACTTCAGAGAAGTAACTTTGACCATTATGAAAGAATGTATTTGCTTTGAATACTGGAAAGATTGGTGTTTGTTCTTACACCTTATTCATTATTAAAAGAAAAGAAAAAGAATTCTGTCTTTGGCAACTGCTCTACATTATAAAACAGCATAGTATGGATCAATTCTTAAACCTGGTATTTAAAAGGTAGATCAATTCACAAAAGCAGAAAATGATCTTGTAATGTCAAAGGGCCTGGAAGCAAGCAATGCATACTAAAAACTGAAACATTTTGCCACAATTTGTGTCTCCTAATAGTTGGTGGAAGTGAACTATGGAGTTAGCTAGGAGAATAGGAGTTGATCACTAACGTTTGTGCTATATACATTTACACAACAGCAAAAAACAAAAAAAACAAAACAAAACAAAACAAAAAAAAAAACAAAACCGGACTAAATTCTGCTAATTTGTATTATTTTTCAAATGTTTTATTATATTTCAAACATTCAGGGGTGACTTTTAACAGGGCTATTCTTTGAATCATGTTTTGTCAGTATATATAACCAAACATAAAGAAAACAGCACAGAATTGAGACACTTAATAATTAACAGTGCTATATTCTCTTCTGAATTTTCGTGCCTTCAAGTTTAAATTTTTGGTTCTTTTAAGGTTAAAGCTGATCTTAAGAATTTTGAGGCAGATGTCAAGTTTTTCAAAGACCTGATGATAATTCCTTTGAGCCATTTTGTTTCCTGTCAACCTATCTCCTCTGGGAGCTGTTCCAGTTTAAAATATGTGCCAGAACTTTGAGTGAGGCATGATTATACTTCTCTCTCTTGCTTTCTTTCATATTGAGTGATGTATCTGCTGGTCTGAAATTCCAAGGCTATGTCTACATTGTCAAGTAATACAGAGAAATAAGCATGGGTCTGCAGAACAGGATAATTGGTGCAGAGAATCCAGAGCATTCAGTGGAGGGCATAGTTCTGGCATATTAAAAAATACAAAAGGGGCAGAGGAACTCACAGCAAAGCTTGGGCTGTGACTGGGTGTTAGGATTTGTTGGTTGCTAGGATTATCTACTATCCAGCTTTTATCTAGGTGCACAGAAAAAGAGTGGTTAAAGATCCTTTACTTACGAGGCCAACTAATGTAGATATTAGAGCTCACATATCTACTTGACCTGTAACACTGAAAGAGCAGTTGCAAGCTGGTTAGGAGGCTGTATGAATTCCTGACTTCCTGATATGACAAGAAAGATGACCACTGTAAATAGGACCCTAAGGGCAAATGCCTGTATCCTGATTTTTATTGCTGTTACTTATTGTTTTGTTTGTCCCAGTACGGAGCCTTTGCACTCATACAACCAGTGCATTTGCCCTGTAAGTACAGTGGAACACTATCTTGCTTACCTTGATCTGGCTGCAGAGGTTTATGATGTAATTTTTGATTTGCTAAATTACCATTCCTGTCTCTTACTACTGATTTTAAATATGTTGTTTTAAAAATACAGTTTTTCTATCAGAGTGATGCCTGCTTTTCTCCATGGGATGTAAGGTAAGATTTTGCTCTATTCAGTGGGGCTGGATACCTGATGGTTTTTATCTACACTAGATAGACAAAGTTCCGTGTAGGAATGGGAGTGTTTTAGGTGAGTATATGTCGTTCTTGGACTCCAAGTCCCAAGAGTGGAGAGTGTAGTGCCTTCTGGCTTTTAGAGGCTTAATCCTTCCAGATACCTAGAACCAAGTAATAAACTTCCTCTGGTCTGAATTACATGAATTTGAACTGCTTCCATCCTTCTTTTGTGTGGCAGCTAATCAATTGTACATCATTCTTTTAACTCTTCATATTTAATTTTTACAGCAAGTTGAGAGTCTAGATGAAGTAAAATCAAAATTAGACGAAGTAAAATCTAAATTAAATAATAATTTAGAGAGATAATTTTTTTTCTGTGTTGAAAGTGAGTTGATTGTAATTCATCATCTTTTTTAAGTCTGGGCTGTCTGACCACGATTTCCCAGTCATTCACAAAAGGTTTATGAATTGTGACAAACACAGCTTATCATCACAAATTTATTTTTAATCTATTGAGGAACTTATAGCTCTGTTAATATATGTTATGAGAAATATTCTCTCTTCATTCAAGTTTATGTACCTCCTGTTTAATAGTAGGTTTGCTTGAAAGATAGAGGTTAAATGCTTTTCCACAGTATACTCCCTGAATTTGCTTCTGTTCTGCAGACCTTCTTAATTTGCTGGGAATATTATTGGAGCGGACTTGAACCTGAGATGCATGGATGTGATTTTCAGGTTTAAAAATAGAGAAAAAAGGGTATGTTCTTTTTATTTGTGCAAGTGCTGTGCACCAACTAGCAAAGTAGTTTATGTTTTGATAAAACAATGGGAGATGCCTGCAAGGAACTCTAGGTGTGTCTGTTAGCTGTGGGATTTACGGAAGCCCTAGCAAGTCGAGCTGAGTTTATAGTATTTGCTACAATTAAACAGGTATACAATCCTAGGTATATTACTTCTCCATCTTTCTCTGCATATTTAAGAGGAATATGACCACTTGGGGAAATTAAGTTGTGGAAAGAATATAGAATTTTTCTTCCGTATGTGTGCTGCCCCCCATTATGGTGCAAGGTGCAGCAGTACTATCACTGCTACTGTACTTATTATCCGCAAGTACATTATTGCTTCTGATCTGCAAACTGAAGTTGTGAATTCTGGAAGATACGGAAAGACAGTTTGTGAGAGAGCAGTCTGGACGGATGTAGTGTTAGGTGTTAGGACCATACATTTCAAGGGAACCTTTTCTTTTTTCAGTCATGTGTTATGAATTTAAAGAAGGTGAAATGACTGTTAATGTCAGAAGTTCTTTTACAAAGGTCTAAATGGCAGCCTACAAATAATATTGAGAACCAGAAAAGCTGAAATTCAGGAGAAAAAAAAGTTAGTACTTTGACACATCATAAGTATTTAAAAGAACCAAAGATGTTAAAGGAAAAAAACCAAACAAACAAACAAAAAAAAACCCAGAGAACAACAGCATTGTGCTAGTTTCTCTCAGTGTTATTAAAAAGGGACATTTTCAACCCTGGTTCCCTATGCAGCGTAAGAGCTATGCTGTTCTGGATCTGTTTTTCTCACATCCGTGCTTTTCTGGGACAGGTTTTTATTAAGTTACAGTCCTGTGGCTTTTGTGCTTGCATTGAGCTCCAATAAAATAAGTTCACAGCTAATAGCTTTTATGGATCTATAAGATATCTTGCCATTTGTTTATCTTCAGTTTGTTACTGATGTTGCTGTCTCCCAGAGCTCAGGATGCCCTGAAGCATGAAAATGATAAGCAAGGTGAAGAAACCATTAACAATGCTCTGATGTCTTTTTCTTTGTGTCATTGGATGCCTATTTATGTCATTTGTATCCCTATAATAAGATGATGTAGTGTATAGGGGTAACTGCAGCAGATATATAAATATCTCAATGTGTGTCTCTCTGGGTCTGTGGAGTCGCTGTGATCTCTATAGACTTGGCAAGGGCATGCAGATACCAAAGTTTTCAAGGCTGTATGGACTTTCAAAATTTTCAGAAAGCCCTTTCATGCAAAGGGCTTCTAGATTTTTTATTTTTTTCTGTCTGTAAAGCTTTTTAAAATTGAATACCAGATGTGTGGTGTACTTACTTCACTCTCATACTGCAGAAGTAATGCTTATCTGTAGCTCTGTAAATAACCTTCATGGCAGCTTTCTTCCTTCAGCATGCTTGTGGTTTTCAGACCTATTATAAATTTCTGTATGTAAGATTTAATGGCATCACTTAGTATCGTTGGAAGTAATCTTTGGCTCTTTAATGTGAACTAATCACTTGTGAATTGTCTGAAGACCCCAACCACAATAAATTGTATTATATTTTTTCAGTGGAATGCTTAAGTGACCTGCACAGAACAGAGGCCCAGGAGGATATGTGTCTAGATAACAACATGGAGAGACTGCTTTGCCCTCAGTCTGCTCTGTCTAATGCTGGAAATAACTACAGGGATGGACATATCTGAGTGGCATCCTACGTACAACACAGTCCTTAATTTATGTCCATAAGAGCAAAAGTCACTGGCAGAATTTCCCAGGCACTTCCCTCATACACTGCTAACCTGACTTGCATGATTTTACTACTGGATTGTTCGAGTGACATCACGAAGAGTAGCTGTGCCACTGAGGCTAAGACAGCTTTGCCTACTGTCAGATGCCTTGACAGCAAACTGCTTTTCAGGTGTTGTTGTATTTGGCAATTAACTGTTCCTCTGTTCTGGTCCTGGTCCTCTCTTAGGAGATGCGAAGGTCTGAGGAGCCTTATAAATACATTGCTAGCACTTGTTTTCTTTACACTACAAAAATGTTTGTTTTTATACCAGTTCTGCTGCACACATAGTATCCTTGTCTTCCCAGCTAACTTCACCTCCGCATGCTCTGTGGAAATGCTTGTGAGTCACTCTTTGTGTCTCCGCATTTGGTGACGGATTTAAAATTCCGGAATCCAATTAGTGTCTCCCCGTAGACATGCAAGCCTTTTTCATTTTTAGTTTCCCTGCTTTACTTGTCCTTGTGGAACTTGCAGTGAGATTACCACAATACATCCCCTGTTTGCAGATCTGTATATGATTATGTATCAAACACTCCTCACCATGGGGATGTGCACATTATACTCAGATAAAGGGAGTATGAAGTTTTGTATATGTTTCCAATTTCTCACATGGCAGCACAGGAGATTTTTAGGCAACTGCATTTCATCTCTGGCAATCTGCAGACTGCAATTTGAGCAGCATTTCAAATGAAGTGGTAGGTAAGGGAAAATTATAAGTTACTACCTCCCATCTGACCAGCGCAAAATATCTGAGATGTAATGCAGTACTTGATTATTTTGTGGAAATGTTTTTGTTGTACATGTGTCCACTGCAAACACAAACAGGACAAAATGTGGATAGCTTCAGAAAGGATATTAGCAGGCTATTTGGAGCAGATGTAAGAAGAGCAATCTCCTGATGCAAATTAAAGGATGAAAGTGGGTTCTGAAGTGGTGGTGAATATTTTCTGTCACATATTTAAGTTGCAAGTTATGGCTGTTTAATGGGAGCAGCATTTTCATATATAGCACGGACAATTGTAAACATTTTAAAGTCATGATGTGGGCTGTTGCATTACTGAGAAGTTCAATTAAAAATGGAAGTTTTAAAAAATAGTTTTGGACTTCATTGTTTTTTTATCTGAACCTTTGGGTTTTCATGTTTGCTAACCTTCTAATACGTTCTGGCACCAAATGCTTGCTTCAAAGTTTTATGAAACACTTCTTTTCAAACTATAATTTGTTTCCAGAATAAGGAACTTTTTGGAAAATACTAAATAAAATTGCAAAATTTCAAAGTAATCGAAAACTCAGAACTTTCAAAATCAATAAAGCATGTTTCCCCATAGAATAAGTGTAGTGTATGGCCATTTCTTTCCATTGCTGTTGTCAGGATTATATTCTTCCAAATCCAGACAGGACTGGTTGGAAAAAATGATGGATAATGTGTGATCTAGCTAAGCTTCACAAATCTTTCCCATTGTATACTAAATTTTTAACTATTTATTTTTATGCCAGCAGAGCACAAAACTTCTTCAATCAGTTCTCAAGACTGTCAAGAAAATTCTTAATGCTTTGGATATCATATCCTCCAATTCTCCCTAATGTGTTGGTTCACCAAGTATACAACTGCAGAGATAACCCATTTATACTTGGTCCCAGTGGAGTAGCTCTGTAAAAACAGCAGGATTGAAACTCAGTTCTGTACAGAGTAGAGAAGGTTGGATCCAGTGTTTCACTAAATGTGCTCTGTGTGCCACAGACCTTGCCTGTGGAGTGTTCTTCAGTGATAGTGGGAAAGAAGGCTCTACATGAATGAGGATTACTATACCAGTATGCAAATATTAGTCTACTAATGAGTTGCACCATGACAAACTGTAAAGTCATTAAAGCCACTATGAATCCTGCACAAATAAAAAATATATATCAGGGAAATGACCTTTGTACTTCTGTGTGGGTGGCTTCTTTTGACACTGCAGGTCTCGGTCTTAGTCCAGAGTTCATGGTCTGGGTATTTGTATTCAAGTCAGTTATCAGTTGTGACATTGTGACCCTAGCAACCATTGTCACTTTTAGTCTTATTTTATCCACATGTAAGAATCTTTATCACATGTCAGTGGCTGATATTCTGACACAATTCAGGCTCTGACACACGTGTTTTCTTATAAAAGTGCCATAGCACAGTTAAGCTGCATTAACTGCTGTATTGAGAGCATTTAGACTGCATCAAGAACAAAGGCAACTCCTCTCGCTGTATTTAGTGTTGGTGCAGCCTCCGCTGGAACATTGTATGTGGTTCCAATATCAACAAAGTAAGAATGTCAAGGTTCCTGAAAGCATCCAGAGGATGGCACCGAAGCTGGTACCAGGGCAGGAAGACATGTCTAGTGAGGGGGGGCTGGCTGCACTAGGGTTGCTCAGTCTGGAGGAGAGGAGGCTGAGATGCAACTTCACTGCTCTCTGGAACTCCCTGAGGAGGGAAAGTGGAGGGTGGTACTGGGCTGTGCTCCTGGGAGCTGGCGGCAGGATGGGAGCAGAGGAGGGTCACACTAGGCATTGTAACAATTTCTTACCATGAGGGTGGACAGACACTGAAACATCATTCCCAGAGAGGTAGTTCATGCTCTGTCTGTGTCAGTCAAATGCTCAAAAGGCATTTGAATAAAGCCTTCATTAATTTGCTTCAACTTTTGTTTATCTTCAAAGTAGTCAGGCAGTTGGATTAGATGATCTTTGTAGATTCCTTCCAACTGAACGATTCTGTTCAGATGCTTTCTATATCAAACAGATGAATTGTCAGTAAACTAAGGGTTAAATGAGTTCTTTTATCACAGTTCATGAAAAAAATTTACTTCATTTGCCAAGAATTTTTCACATGAGGCAGTAAAATATAAATTCATTGATTTGTTGGCTTTATAGATGAGACTATTTTGAGCATTGGCAGTTCAAGAAATACAGAAAGTGATATTCAGCAGAAAACCAAGCAGTGAACATGAAATTCACATCAGACCATTAATGGTGCATGTCTGTGAGACATTACAAGGTCACATTTCTTCTAGGCATTCCCACATCACTGCTGATTTGAAAACTGAGTCTTCCTCTGTTCTTTCCATTGTTCTTATTTGTGAAGAGACCAATGACATTGGAGCAGTGATGCCTGCTTTGGCGGGGAGTACTTTTCGTCAAGTGTTTCCTGCATTGAGTGTGTTATGTTGCAGTGTCCCAGAGCATATTGCTCCTATGTGACCTCTCCTTAAAGGGAAGCTGCCTATATTCCCAGCTCATTATTTAATTTCAGCCTAAGAAAAACAAAACAAAAAACAAAAAAAACCTGTTTATGGAGAACTCTGTCTACTGTCCTCTGTTATATTTCTTACACTGGAACACTGTTGGCATCTCTTTTCCATTGAGACTTATTTTATATGTCTACTGCAAAACAGAGACTGAAAAAAATCTTATATTTCTGTTACCTCTTTCCTTTATGATTTTTGGTACTTACCTTGAAGAAACATTGAAATAAGAAAAATTACAGAAATTAAGAACACCTACTAAGAGAAAAAAATAGAAGTTTATACCAAGAAGTGTATCCTGGCTTACTTAAATTGCAGTAATCTGACAGAATACAAATCTGATTCTATTTTTATAGCCGGTTTCACGGTGCATAAAGACAAAAGTATATGTGAAAGTAGAGTGTTTGCAGAAGTAGCAGCATGAAATCATAGACTGCTTTGATTTGGAAGGGACCTTAATGGTCTTCCTGTTCCAACTCATTGTCATAGATAGGGCTGCCACCCATCAGGTCACGCTGTCTAGATCACCACCTGACCTGGCCTTGAATGGGCAGCCTGTGCCCTTGCCTGACCACCCTCTGTGTAAATAATTTTCTCCTAACATCTAATCTAAATCTACCTTATTTTAGCTTTAAACCTTTATCTTTTGTCCTATTACTGATGTGTTTTAGGTACTGGAGGGCTCCTATATGGTCTCCCTAGAGTCTTCTCTTCCCCAAGCTGCACAATTGCAACCCTCTCAGCCTTTCTTTCTAGGAAAGTAATTCCAGCCCTCCAGTGGTGTTTGTGGCCCTCCTCTGTACCCAGTCCAACAGCTCCATCCTTCTTATGCTGGGTCAGCAGAGCAGATTGGATGTGGAGGATTTTATTACATCAGCTTTTCTCTAAAATCATGTAATGTTATCCTTGTTAAAATAAGCTAGTCATGGTAATAGTATTATCACTTAAGATTAATTTTTGCCATGATGGTGAAGTCCAATGAAATTTAATGGTAACCATTTCGTTAACTTGGTGTTCACTGTTTGGTTCTTTAGTCTTTTTGTAGTATCTTCTGTAGAGTATATTTTTGTTTTTTTTTTTGGAATTATACATTTCTTATAAACTAAGTACGCAGAACTGTTTGGTAGCAAAACAGGCCAACTGTGCTAATTTGTACTGCTGAACTAATAGAAAACTGTCACCATTTTCAGAAGAAAGGATTTATTTATTTGTTTTTATTTACTAGATCTGTGTTGTTTTTTTTTGTTTGTTTGTTTATTTGGTTTTTAAAATAGCACCGTTGGTTGTTTACAAAATGATCTATGTTTCCGAAGGTGACACTTGTTTCAGTGGGGAAAACAAGAGCTTCATCCAAGTGCTTGTGGGTTTAATTCTTACTTTCTCAGACTAAATGGGGAACAAAATTGAAACTGAAACTTTTTTAATTGTTTATCCTAAGCTTTTATTTTGTCTCAAATGTCACAACAGGCAGATGTGGAAGCTTGGAAGAGTATTGCTATAGGAAGGATAAAAACTTGACAGAGTTTTCACAGTGGGAATGCTTTTTAGCTGTTAGCATTACTCTTCGCTAGAAAGGAGGCAAAACTGCTGTAATTAAAAAGGGAATAGTGCCTGTGTTTTATATGCTATTCCTCTTCATGTAGTTATTAATTAAGACAGAAGAGTTGACAACTTTCTCTCTGCCGCCCATCAGTTGTGGCAACTTCTTTAAAGCCAGGGTAGAAACTGTAATGCATTGGGATGCAAATCTCATGGTTTCTTTGCTGAAAGTCCGTGGTGTTCTTTAACACAAGTTATGTGATCATGATAATCTGACATTCAAGATCATTCTAAATCACTTCAGCTGAGGTAATGGACTTTGTTGATAGTGGCAGGAGAGTGGCAGGAGAGATGAGCGAGAGTTCCTTACTTGTAGAGGTCCTGTATTCTCACTCACTGTGCGAGTTATTAGAGCAAGTTTTTTTTCTGGTGACCCCAAGAATGTTGGTCATGTGGCTCAGCATAATCATAGAATAATTTAAACATAAATTTATGGTTTGATTCTGAAAGACTTTGAGCTACCAGCCCAATTTGTTCATTACCATAACATAACATCTTTGATGTCAACAGCTGATTTCAGTACTTTCCTGGAACTGAGTAATCTGGGATCATCAGTTGACCTCTTGAATGACACAGAAAATTGAAATAACTTCTACTACCATTTCAGGCTGGATCCTTTCTTTTGTGGAAACAGTGTGGAAAACTGAAGACTGATTAACAGGAGGATCAGGTGAAGTTGGACTGAGGGTGGACTGGCTAGAAATAATGAAGTATTTTTTGTTTCGATACCAGATTCCCTGGGCATCTCAAGGAATGAGGAGTCTATTGTAATTTGACAGCCTGGTAACATAGACACATAGCGTGGGGATCTGAATATCTGCTAGTAGCTCAAAAATGGCTCACAAAGTGAAATAGCTTTTTACTGTATGAAAAATTTCTCTTAATAATTTACATATTCTCAGTGCTGAATGAAGGAGCTGCTAGTGCTTTGAATAATGGTCTATATAGAGACTGCTCAAGAAGAACAGTGATGTCATCAGTGTATTTATTCAGTATTATTTTCCATTTAAGCCTCATGTCTGTGTGCAGGAGTAAAATATGAATAAGGCTTTGCAGTTCAGACATGACATTTTGGGGATACAGGGAACACAACTGTGGTTTCTTGAGCTGGCTGTTTCTTCAATTTTTCATTATTAATAACTTGGAAGCAGAAGTCCTTGGGGATTTAAAGTCCAGTAAAGACTGCTCCTACATGGATACCCAAAGGAAAATGGAGATCTCTGCAATATTGCTTTGCCTCTCATTGTGCTTCTGGCTATAAATGAACACCCTTCCCACTCGAGACTATATTTTGAAAAGTTCACTTTTTCATTGTAAGGAAATCAATTCTGTTTTTACACGGATATAAATGAGGGCTATTATAGCTTCAGTCAGTGAACTTGACTTTTGCCCCTGTTTAATGTTGATCTCTTATTGTGACTGACTGTTCGAAGCTAAATGAGGAACATCCATGACTAAAAGTGTAAGAGAGTTCAGGTTAATCTGGAATCCCAACCCCTCTAGCTGGGGTTATAGTTGGTTTATATTCTGCAGAGAGAGAGGATAGAAAGAACCCATCATTAGAGGATCAGAGATGAATCTTTGTATCCAATCCTATGAAAAATGTTCTCTTTTAGTTGATGGTTAGTTCAAACTGGGGTAAATCCAGGGACAGTGGTAGCAGAAAAGATCCTCTGTTGACAGAAGTCAATCAATACTGGACAAATTGTATTTAAAACATGTTTTTGCTGTAGAGGGTTTGTCCTCGTCCTCATCTCTAAGTAGTCAAATGTTCTGCTGGGGCTGTGTCAGTAGCACAAATTAACACATTCTCTCCTGGCAGGACTCAAAGCAACTGAGCCAAACTGTCAAATTTGTTCTTTGTAGAGCTACATTGATAGTTTGCATGAGTCTCTTTGTGGGGAGCAGAGTAGTATGTCAGTGCAATAGCTGCAGTTTGAGAAGTTGTAACAAAATCATAAAGGCCACTATCCATTCTCGATGCTCCTGTTCTGAGTGCATTTATTTCTCTTAGGCTTGCAGTAGAAGCAACTGCAATGCAGACAGGCACAGAGACCCTTCCTTTGCCTGCGTATGTTGTGGCATGATCCAGCTGGGCAGGGCTGGTGACTGGGGATACTGCCGTCCCTGATGAGAGGGCAGTGCTGCAGGAGCATCTGAGGTGAACCTTGGATGGACAGCTGTGAGCTGCTTCATGGTCTTCTTCTGAACAGCATGGGGTCAGGCCCTCACTTAGCTAATTTTAGTTATAGCACAGAGGGAGGAGGGGGGCAAGGTAGACAGTCGTGCTTTACCCTGTGCCTGGCCTTTTCCCATTTATTTAAGAGTATTACAGTGCTTACATAACACCATTATTACAGTGTTCTGAGAGACAAATGCGGCAGATCCCATACCTGAGGTCATCTATTCACAGAAATTATGGTTTACTAGCCCTTCTTGGAATGCACTGCCCGCTGGCCTCCTAAATTGATTTATCACTGGCTAATAAAGCAGTATAACATACTTCTTTCTGTCTGCCTAATACAAAGGCTGAACTTAGTCACATGCTATGATAATCTATATATGGCTTATGTGTATGTTACATAACGTCTCACAAATGCAGGGTTGGAGCTCAATTTGTCTTGGTCTGGTTATTTACTTATTCATGGGATGCATGTTGCTGTGTGCTGTTGTTAAGGACTCATATTTATCCATTTCTATAGAATCAGCCATTCCATTTCATGTGTCTTTTTATTAAGGATGTTAAGGCCAACTCTTACAAGATCTACAAACAAGACATTATCTTCTTCTTTATCAAAATATACATAACTGCATACGCGAAAAGTTTCCACGGTCTTGAATTTAGTTACCGAGGTGATACTGTGAAATATGTAGGTTGTTCTGAAAGCAATGTCTCGTATTTATTTCAAGGGAAACTACAACAGATTCAGTGAGCACAATAACACTATTTGGTAGAACAAATTCTCAGCAACAAAATAGTACATGTCAGCACAAACACATCCATTAGTTGATTCATGCAGATTATCTGATTGAGATGCTCTTTGTTTCATGGTGTGATAGCTTTGCTTATCTTTCACGTCACTGTCACCACTGCTGGAACCCACCATCCACCACCTCACCGTGATCACATCTACTGTTTGGTC
>VXAB01001205.1:0-49409 GCA_013399175.1 Odontophorus gujanensis
GAGGCTCAGGGGAGACCTTACTGATCCTACAGCTACCTAAAGGGAGGTTGCAGTGAACTGGGCGTCAGCCTCTTCTCTCTTGTAACTAGGGATAAGAGTAGAGGGAATGGTTTCAAGTTGCACCAGGGAGATTCAGACTGGATGTTAGGAAACACTTTTCCGAAAGAGTGGTCAGGCACTGGAATGGGCTGCTCAGGGAGGTCATGGAGCCACTGACCCTGGAGGTATTCAAGGAACGTTTAGATGCTGTGTTGAGGAACATGGTTCAGTGAGAACTATTGGTGATAAGTGGGTGGTTGGACTGGATGATCTCACAGGTCTTTTCCAACCTTGGTGACTCCGTGGTTCTGTGAAACATACCTACCCGGCACAATAGTGGAAACTGACTGACTGAAAAACAGCGGTGTAACACTTAAATGTTTAAGCCTGTTTGATTCAAGAGCGACACTGAACAGCCACAGATGTGGAGCAGCTGTGCAGATCAGGTCACCTTTCTTCCTGAACACAGCTCAGAGTGCCTCATTTTGATGAATCAAGTTTACAGATAAGATCAGCATTGATCTAGCAAACTTTAATCCTTTCCTGTGTCAACCAGACCTTTCGATTTACAGGCAAGTTTCCTATATGCTAAATTTTTCTGTGCATTATTAACGTGACAAAATAGAAAAATGTTCACCCTCCTAGGAATACAAGAAAGTACTGAAAACTAAGAAAAGAAGAGCAGCTCTCACACATACCTATGTATCTGAAGCATGCAGTTTCATTAACAAAAGGAAAAAAAAAGGGAGTTTATCATATAGCCCAGGTCAAAACAGCATGTCCGCTACATTAAACTTCTTCAAAGTGTAAAACAAACTCCAGCTTGATCTAGAAGAAAAACAACTCTGGGACATGTTGTAATATAATTACTATTAAGCAACATTAGGGTAATGATTTACTCTTATTAGTAGGGTTGTCACAAGATTAGAGACTAATATTTTAAGCCTCTGCTGCTTGTAGGAACTAGCTCTCCAGGCTAACAAAGTTCTGGTTTGAAGGCTAACCTCGGTACTCACACACATACAGGCAACTGATGCTGGAATGGAGGGGAACTAAGACTTCCAGGTGAAATTTTCAAGGAAGGAACATTTAAACCAAAACTCATTTCATAGAAGAGTTTTAAAAAAATCTGGTGAATATTCCAATGAGAGACTGCCCCTTAATTATGGAGAAGTGTTATCAAGTATGTCAAGTTTTGTAAAGTACTTTAAGATAAAATACAATAAGGACCATCTCAAAGATGTTTTTATTTGGAATAAGATCTGCATGCAGACATCAGGAAAAAATTGGGAAAACTGAGAAAAAAAATCTTGCTCCTACTTCTGCAGCTACAGCATTGTATAACCCTCCCCTCCACCCCCCCAAATCACAGCTCATGAGACACAAAGCCAAAATGAGCTTTGCGTTGTTTTTTCCTTCCTCAATAAACTGCCATTTATTTAATAGGAAAATATGCAAATATTCATAAAAGTGACTGTTTCCAGGATGATGATTAATTTCTATAACTACAGTAACAGTAAGTTAAAAATAGAATGGGGAAAAAAAAAAAGCTTCCTACCCAACCATGCTTTTTCTTTCCTCTTTTGGTTTTATGAGCCATACTTCAGCAGATAGCATTGAGGCACTCACAGTCTACTTCTGACTCTTTGCTTACTTGTTACTGAATGCTTATTACATGAAAAATGAAAATGAAAACACTTGAACATTCACCAGGCTCTGCACCAGAATCTGATATGCTGCCCTACAGTGCTGCACGAATAAACACACGTTCTTTGACTGATTTCAGCATAGAAAACTCTCCTAGAGAGAAGAAAGCTTGTTTGTCTGGAGCAGAACTGAACATGAAAGTGGAAACTGATGCACTAAGTGAGATCTCCCTCCTCCAAGGTTTCTTGGTTTTAGTTTTCATCTAAACAGGCTAAGCTAGACCTAACCTTCTTTCCAACCTGATGAAGCAGAGTAGCACCCAAAGACGTGGCATGCTGGCAGCTCCAGCTCACTTGAACAGTGAAAAGCTGCATTTTTCACTCAGAGCAACAATGCAGTTCAGGTCACTTTAACACAACCTAATTCACATTATTGTCTTCACGGAGAAACTCTCATACAAGCAGTCTACTTCTCCGTGACCCAGTACGCTTTATTTTTTTTAACCATATAAGCACTTAACTTAGGAATCCTATACCTTCTTGCCTACTTCTACTACCCTTCCTCCTCTCTTTGTTCAGATCTGCCACATACTCCTGAGGAATCTTTTGCTTTTAGTCACGTCAAATCACCTTTCACAAAAAGTCTTGCAGTACACTTCCCATTATCTCTTCCTCCAGTCAACACTGAGAAAACAACCACCACTGAGGCTGCAGCAGATCCAGACACGCACACCAGCACCTCAGCACTCTGAGCCTTCTCTTTCTGTGCACAGTCAGAATTGAGAATGAGGAAAATAGCTCAAATTCCAATACCAGGGTTATTTTTCTACTGCAAGTTGGGACTCATCACATAACTGGAGCAGGGTGTCAGCGTTCAGGCAGGGTGCTGGAAGCTTACAAGGTAGCTGTAAGACAAGAGATGCATTGTAACATAAAAGCAGAGATCCCAGTGCTAAGAACTGCGTCCTTTAGCAGGCTCCACTCTCTAGAAGAACAGGTCAGTCTGTGGTTGTTTTTGTTGTTTTTTTTTTTAAACTCACAGCCATACCGAAACTGACGTTGCTTGAATTCTAGCATTATTGCAGTGCTGCTCTATGTACACAAACAACATACAGCACTGCTGCAAAGCGCAACTACAAATAACTGGGAAAGATCAAAGAGTTGATCTATTTCCTAAGTTTGTCACACCACTGATTTTGACAAGGGAAGGAAACAGCAAATGGAGCCCCTCTATCTCTGCCTGAAGACTCAGATCTATGACTGCTACCGTTTCTACGGCATGCTGAAACAGCAAGAAGACAGCAATAGAGTTACTGGATAGGGGAAAGAGGGCAGAGAATACATGCAACTTCCTTTTTAGATAGCTCAGTCATTACCTTTTCATATTTGTCTTGTGTTCCTGCCAAAGATAACAGAACTCTAAATCTTGCAGGAATCACATACACAAGTATTACTCAGTGGGCCCCCAGACTTCTTAAAAACTACTGAAGCCAGTATTTTGCCCAGCTGTTGCTTCTTTATGAGTTCTGCTGGAAATTCCATCTCCATGTTCTGAGGAAACAAGCTGGAATGACAGAGCCTGCTTGCTGAGCCCTCACAGGTAAGCTCATGATTAAGGGCATGAATCCAAGTTCCTCCTAGTAGTCTAATTACAGTAAAGCCAAAGGGCATGAAATAACGAAATAAAAGTCTTGCTTAAACATACTTGCTAACTTTTCTGTTTGGAGATTGCAAGATATCCCTGCAGTGAAACAAGCAAGAACACCAATCAAGTGTTTTACAGTGGTATCTGGAAGTCTTTTGTGTATGCACATGATGAAGCAAGATCTTTTTGTATATGTAAACCAAGTTTGGTTAAAATGAATGCTACATCAACAGCAGCCATGATCTGACTATACAGACCAGTGTAAAGGTTTGTAAAGTGATCTAAAAGCTGTGTGCAGGTACAGTTCCCTAGGTGTTCCATAAAAGCAAGTGAAAGCCGCTTTCATGCTAGAAAAGTCTCCACAGTCACCAAATTCCAAGTGGAATTAGGAATTGTCAGTTACCCAAGCACGCACACACTACAATATGCACTAAAGTCAGTCATACAACAAAGAGCAAAAGTTTAAACTCCACATTCCTAAAAGTTCCAAAGAAATGGTCTATGACCACAACAACGTGCTATTGTAAGTCACAGCACAGTGATTGCATTTAATGACAAAAATTAAAGTTCACCTTCCAATAATGTAAGGATACAAATCTAGCCTGAATTGGGAAGTTCCTTGTGTAAAAGATGCACAACAGAAGAGCACAAGAGGTGGAAAAGTTAAAAGACACACACAAATTCCTTGGAAGAGAGAAGACACCTCATGATTCAAGGGCACCTACTGCTCCAAGGACAGAATGACCCCGATCACACATGGTTAACGATGTACAGCTCTTCAGTCATTATCAAACCTTACCATAAGTAAAACAGAAATCTGGAAAGCTTTAACAATAACCAGTTGTTTTTTCTATCAAAGAAAAAAAAGAAAGCAGTTTGTGGGAGCTGAAGAGAGAAGCACTGCCAAGGATAGATCTGATTTCTGAACTTCCTTCTCCAATATTCCTGAATTGCACATTATCTTTCAGTATTCTGCCAAAGATGCTCAGATATATGTAAACACTGCAATAACATCTAGGAAAAGATAAGAATTGGGTCATTGCTAGAAATGAGCTGGCACGTAATCAAATAAATAGATTATTTCAGTTACATTGGTATGTTGGGATAGAAGGAGAACAACACTTAGGTTTGTTTCCATACAAAGCCATGGCTCTGCATTTTTCCCTAATTATTACTTTGCCCTGTTCAGAATTCATCCCCAGTCCGAGGAAAAACAGTTTTCAGATTCCCGCATGCATTAAATGAAAAGTGGATTCTTCTGCTCCATTTCTTTATAATAAAAAAGAATTAAAAAAAGAAATTCAACATAAGAGTTCATAGATAAGATGTAAGAGTGGAAAAAAAACCCTTCAAATGTTTTGGAAAAATACAGTGGATAAGCACATTGCTCTCAAAAAGCAGCATGCTAAGAATGCTGTGACGTGCTCTCATCTAGTTACCTGCCCTAAGCACACAGTGATACATGCACTTCTACTACACAGTAGGGTAAGTAATGCCTGAGTCTTCAAACAACACCCAACACTGACCAAAAATGCATTGTCTCTCTCTTACTGCCTCAAGTTCTCTAAGCTCAGGTTCCCACTTCCTCTCCCAACACTGCTCCATTCCACCACAGGTTCAAACACAAAGCAAATGTCATCAGAAAGTGCATTGATGGAGTAAGCTCACCTTAAAAAAGGCCAGGAAAATGCCTCAACCTCTTAGCTATGCACAAGAGGAACAACCATCTAAAAGGTTGTTTTCTGTCCTGCCCCAGAAATCCTCCTCAAAAGACTGAAGGTGTTGTGGCAGGACCATTGTATCAACAGGTTCAAATGTAAACAGAACAACTGACTCTGGAAATCCCCTGATTAATCCCATGAGCTCACCCTTCTATTTACAGGCCCATTCAACAGTTCTGCTAAGAGCCCAAGGTACCACAGAGCTTCCCACAAGGTCTGGTAGTGGTAACAAGCCAAGATCCCTATCCTACAGCAAGTTTTCCAAGTAACGGGGCTTACCCACATCTGCAAGCACTTTTTACACCACGGCCCAGCCAACAGCAGCTAACTGACACAGTGCTTGCAGGGCTGCACATTTCGAACAACTCAGGGAATGGTTGGATGATTCAACAAGAGTGCGAGTTATCCACTGTCTGGCACCTGGAAGATACCCCAGCACCAGGTCAGAGTTGTCAGCTCACAACTCACACCCCTCCAGCACTGCAATCTTATCATACTGTAATGCACAGCAACACACACATGAACAGTCCAAAGGCTACAGGTCAAAGAGCACACAATGCAACTACCAGAGTTCAAGAGTCAAAAGCACTTTTCCTAGTGGTAAAATAACCATTGTACGTCCGCATTCTGGTTTATATATTTGATCATTCATGTTTATCATTCAACATTGTAAGAACTAAGCTAACAGCTTTAATGAGTTTCCATTTCTACCTGCTGCTCATCACAGAAATGGCTACCATGCTCAGATTTCCCAAGGAAACGTGTCTATTTCAGTAAAAAAATGAAGTAGGCGACTTTTCTCACTACCTCTTTTTCTGCCGGCCAACCTGAAGCTTCCTACTAAGAAAAATACAACTGCAGGTTGATCTTAAATGCCTCCAAATCCAAGGGTTCCTCTGCTTGCAGCAGCTTCCAGTTCCACAGCCAATCAGTATGTTCTTGCTCGGACAGCCCTGCCAGAGGTGCAAGGCCTGCAAGACTTGATCTTTGTGTATTCATTCCGAGCTGTTTGAAAAAAGCCTCTCCCAGAACTGGCTTCTCTGTATCTTCCTTCTTCATAACTTTAAAAAAAGATTAAAAAAATAAGCTGTTTTCTGGACTTTTTAGTATGAAATTTGTCATGCTTTGTGGAGAGGTTTATGGAGAGCTGGGAGATTTTAAAACAAAAAACATGCTAACAGGAAACAGCATTTAACCCACCACTAAGCTGACCCAGTACTGACTCTTCAGTAATGGAATATTGGCAAGGGGTACCTATTAATCAGCTCTCTTGCAACAGCAAGATGGCTCCAAAATACAGTAACAGGAAGGGGAAGGAACATGTGTTATGCCTAAAAGCAAAACAGCAGTTTACTTTTGCATGTAGAATGAAGGAGACATCTGAATGAAATAAACTGCTGAGGTTCACAACCACGCTCGTCCTGCACAAATAAAATCAGGAATAAACAGAAGTGTAATTCATCAGACATTAATGCATTTCATACCCTCTCCCTGTAGCCATAAACCAGTGAGAGCTGAGTGAAAGTGGAAATCTGCTTCTCACCATAGGAAACGTACCAGTGTAATGCAACTGATTTCACACAGGAAGCTGAAGTCCTCCCATGCCCAGGGCAGGCAGAGAACACACACCAGCAGAGGGGCTCAGAGCACCCTGCCAGCAGCACCCATCTGTCAGATGGGGTGGGATGAGGCTCAGAGCACCCTGCCAGCAATTGGATGAGGCTCAATCCCACCACAACCTGTTCCCTGCTGGCACCGCCAGGACTCATAGCAAAGGTCCCGGCAGACAGGCTGGAAAGAAGGGAATCCGTATCCACTTCCACAGTTCATTAGGGTCAGCAGTACTATTTGAGTTGCTAGCAATTTCAGGATAGAAGTAGACAAGTTAACGAACACAAACCAGCTTTTCTTGCTCCCTACAAACGCAAGGAGTAGAACCCACCATGTGCACAACCACCTGCAGCTGAATGGGAACTACATCCCCACAGAGAGAAGGCAGCACGAACCACGTCAGGTGTGGAGCAGCCCGAGGACGGTAACATTCAAGAGATCGCTGTTAAAGCCGCGCTGCAATCTGTCCCCCATCCTCCAGCACTCCGCTTACCGGGAGGACTCCAGGAACCCAATCCTGATACAGCGCAGCCCAACACCACACCAAAGCCGTCGGGAAGCAGCACAGCTCTCTCATTCTTTCCTTCCCGAAAACGAGCAGCCACATTTCCCCTAAGAAGCACTTCCACTTTCCCACCAGAGCGCTCGCGCTGCCGAACCGACCGCCCACCCGCAGCCTGACAGAGGAGAGGGAACGGGGGCACCGCGAGGACCGGGCTCTTACCTCGTCCGTAGCCGCAGCTCAGCTCCGCGGGCGGCAGCACCGACAGAGCCCGGCCCCGCAGCCCTGGCCGCGCCCAGCGCCCGCCCCTTCCTTCACCTGCCGCCCCGAGCCGCGCCTGGCTGCGCTCCGTCCTCCCCTCTCTCCGCCGGTGGGAGCTGCCGGCACCGCACCGCCCTCCTCCGGCTGCCACCGCCCACACGGGGCGATTTGTGTGGGAAGGACCTCGGGTTGGGTGCCCCCACCGGCTCAGGCTCCCTGGGCAGCCTGAACGCTCTGCTTCTGCCGTCAGAGAAGCGAGGGCCGCAGTCCTGCGGGACTCGAATGAGAGCAGCTCTCCTGACGTGTGCCTCAACCAGCCACCAACCCTGAGGGAAGCGAAGCACTCGGTTTTAAGTCCATTTACTCTTGTTAACGAGAATGTAACGGAAAAACAGCACTTAATAAAGCAGTGTTTCCATGTAAAATCCTGTTCTTTGCATAATTCTGCAGGTTTGTATGAATAAAGACTGGCAGCTCTGTTGCTGATTACTCAGCTAATACTTCAAGTTGGTTTTAAAGCCTTTAACCTTTGCAGTGGTATTAAAATGGTTTCTGTGGTCAGAAAACACAGCGGTGCGGTATTTCCCATGAATGCCATTTATCAGCATCTCTCTTTGTCGTTCATAAAGTTTTGACATATGAAGCAGCAAAAAGAATCACTCGCTCTTCTAAAGAGAGAAAAGATGATTCTTGGTCTGAGAAATAAAGCCCTGTGCTTTAAGCACAACAGAGACTACCAAAAGTTGGTTAGGAAATGCAGCACTGAGCCCTGACAGATTTATAGGTGAAGTACTGTGCTGTTAACACCTACTCTTGGATTTGCAGGAGGCTTTAAGTAAAGAAAAATATCATTTTCAAGTACAAGGGAGTAATTGCACTGGCAGAGCCTAAGGAAAATGATGTTTCTTAACCTTTCCCATGAGAGAAACCTTGGCTGCAGCAGCACCAGCCTTACCCTGGCTGTAGTGTTCTGCTGCATGAAGACAGATGGCTGTAAATGACTGTAGGCAGGCTGTAATGTAAGCACCACAGGAAGAAGTGGCAAGTGGGAAAGTGGCTTGTGTGCAGAATTGCCACTGATTTCAGTTCTGTGTCAGAAAACCCTGACTTGGTTGGTGGAAATGACAGCAGTTATTTTCCTGTATGACTAAATCCAGAACTTTCAGTCTCCAGAGAAGACAGATTACTGTTCTGAAGGCACTAAGCTAAAGCAGGTGTGGGGAACCTTATTTCGTTGGCTGAACATGCCCAGTGATTTCATTTCATATGGTATAGCTCATGATTAAAATTAGAGTGTGTGCTATTACTGGGTAGCAGAGCACATCAACACGTGGCCCACCAAATAGGTTGGAAAGGCATATTTGATCCTCAGCAAGGAAAACATTCCCCATCCCCAAGCTGAAGGCTAAACTGACAAGCCTTTACACACACTGTGTCAAGACACAAGGCTCTTCTCCAGCTTTCTTCTCAGCTGAATTTTCTTTTCGTACCTGCAAAGCTCTCTGTGTGACCTAAATTGCAGGCAGCATTCCAGCTGAGAGGACAGGAACACTTGATTACTCCTCCTAGAAAGGCTGTGCCTGATGCCTTTTAGGATCAGGGATGTGTAACACACATGGGAAATGGTAATTATTTTATGAGCTCGCTCTTCCTCAGTTGTCTCAAACTGATGAGCTCATTACTTACAGTTGGAGCCTTCACTAGCTCACAGCTGATTCTGTTACAATTACGTTTTCTAATCACTGAAGCCACCCAGATATTCTGAACTGTAATACTCTTCTGCAATGAGGAAACGGCCAACTTCACTTTATTAGTGAATGTAACGTGACTTTCATCTAAAAAAGTCATGCTCTTATCAAAGAGAATGGTCAGACTGCTCTGGCACAGCCTACTCAAGGGAGGAAGAAGTTCAATTCCATCCCATTTACCTCTACATCCTTAATTATTTTTTCCTTCAAATCTGCATATAAAGGCAGAAGGGACTATACCTGTGCTTCTGATTTCATCTTCATTCTCCTTAAATACAGAATTTCCATGTCCCTCATTCTGAAAAACAACATACAATTTTCAGCTTGTCTAGATTCCCCAGCATTGTGACCTGGGTTTCCTGTTTAAATATTCAATGCACCTAATGCTTTAAGTATGCTCAGGTGTTCTTCAATCTCTTGCTTTACCCCAGCATCACAACCAGTTTTGACTTTGCTTACAGCTGTGGCTTCCAGTTGCTGTCCCAAGCTGGGAATGCAGACTGCAATCACGAGTCTGGCTCCAGAGACAGCATCACAGGAGGCCCTAATGGGGGCCTGACAGTGGAAGTGCATTACACATAAATAATAACACTTGCTCAGAGATGTATGAAGATCCTGATTGCTCTCCCCTAGAGGCATGCCTCAAAATGACAACGTACTTAGCATAAAGAGGGTACTTACATCTATTAGTTACAAGTGTCAGAGAAACATGAAAAATGTTTAAATTCCAAAGATAAAGAGAGCTAAAAAAAACACATTTTCTTTATCAGTATTCACTGTTGTGCTTATAGGACTCTTACCAATTCTTTGATAAAAATAAAGCCTCTGGGTGTTTTTGTTGTATTTTTTCTTTTCCTTTCCTTCTAATGCTGACAAATACAGCAATTAATTTAAGACACATCATCTATTCCAGGTCCCAACTGTATCCCCACTGAGACAGATTAATTCCTAATGGATGGGGGAAGTATGCCAGAAAAAGCAGGGCTCTGTAAAGGCAGTTTGCCCAATTCTGCTGAAGCTTCAAGGAAATAAACCAATACTTCTGCAACATATTTGGCTGACAGTTATTATGTCCCTCCTCTTCAGTGTAACAGTCTTGCTGATGCACAGGATGGAAGTGATCTGTCTGGGGTCGTTCCTGTTGCTGCCAATATTTGCTGCACTGCGTTTGCAATCAAATTATATTGTTCCTCTCTTTGGAAAACAGCAGTATCTCCTGAGTTTCTTGCAGTGTGTTTTGTGCTGAAGCAGCTAGAATTTGGGTTTGGCGTGGGAAATGCAAGGATGTCCATTAGACTAACATGTTTTACACTTGCACAAAATATCAGGGAAGGAAATGAAAAGCATTTGAAAAACATGGGTTTACAAAAATTCTGAGAAAGAAATCTGTCACATATCTGACCTTTGGAGAAAATAGCAGCACTGGATAGCAGAAGTTTTCAGCCTAGATCATCATACTTATTGAGGGAGGATGAGGCCACTATTGAGACCAGAAAAAGGCATTTTCCCAAACTTGACTGCTCCCGTTAGCAGAAACTACAAACTTTTCCCACATGACATCATCTGCTAATCCATCTTCAGATAAGATGGTTGAAAACCATTGTTTTCCATCTTATGTTCCAAATGAATATTTCTTCCAATCCAAAATATGTTAATTAGTTTCACTTTGAGCACATAAGTAAAAATCACAATAAATACCAAACTTACAGTTGCGGTGAAATTTGTTTTTAGATAAGCACAGTTTTTTTTCCCCTTTGAAACTGAAAAAATGAAATCTAGCTGTAGCTGCATGGGCAGAGGATCCCAGACAACACTCTGCTCAACCTCCAGCATATGATTCATGATTTGAGTGCACTGCACTGTGATGTCCTCCTACTCTTTCCAGTCTCTTACTGAAAACTGCAGGGTAACGGAAATCATCAGAACAATTCCAGTCTGCTGGTGGTAAGTAAAATTATTTTCATGTTGTCAAAGCAAAATAACTCACAGGGCTGTGAAGTTTCCAGCAGGAAGCTACTACTCATGTAACTGAAGCCTTCTCTGAAGGTTCATACCAAGAGTAAAGGGCAAGACATTGAACCCAGCATAGGAATACATAAAATCTTTCAGGGCTTTTCACATCCAGACATGCTTGTACAAGGGAAGAACACTGGAAAACCTAGTGGCTATGGGTTTTAGTATCACGTAGGAGAGTTTAGGTATGCAGTTGTCATTAGAAGAATAGGAAAGCAGTGCCTCTTAGAATCAGGGCAGAGCATTACAGAAAAGCTGAATAAACATCTTATTTTTCTAAGAGTTAGGAAAGTTTCCATGCAAGACCCTGTCTTCATGGGACAGTTAGAGAATCTGTGATAAACTGAAGGATCAGTAGAAAAGGCTACAGATTAATTGAACAAGATGAACTGCCAGTCACTAGAACTGGACTGTATTCTGACATGAGTTCTAAGAGAATAAAGCTCCAACTATGGTATACAACCTCTTGCTTAAAGCCAGCATTTTACCTGAAAAATGAAAGGTAATAAATGTGATGACAACTTTTTTATGGTTCCAAGGAAGAGTCAAGGATCTACAGGCTGGTAGACATGACTTCTAACATGGGGTAAGTTAATGAAAGCCATACTAAAGCAATTAGGAGGGGCAATAAAAATCATGTGCTAAGGGAGAGTCAGAACAACTTTTAGGAAGAGAAATTATACCTCACAAGTGAATCTGTTGGTGTTCCCCAAAGGAGTCATTAAGTATGTGAAAGGGGAGATCTGGGTGATGTGTGCTATTTGAACTTATAAACACACTCTGTGCAGTTTGTCACAAAAAAAAATTTCAGGCAGCTGAGCGTCAGTGGCAAACAAAAAATAAAAGATATGAAAAAGGAGGCAGGAGTTAAACCATGGAAACAAGGCATTTCAATATAGCCATATTTGATATGATAAAATTACTGTAATGCAAAGCTCATTGTGAGAAGGGAGGCAATAATATAAAATGTGCTGACACCATGTTGTTTAGGGTAGTAAAGATAAGTACTGACTGTGAGGAAGAACTTAACAGTACTGAGCAACAGAAGGAGGTCAAACTCAGTGTAAATAATTGTAAAAATCTTCCAAACCTAGCGTACAAAATGGTTGGCCCTGAGCTGATAGCTACCCCTAAGGAATAAGCTCTTGGGCTGCAATGGTTCCAAAAAGCTGGTGGGTCAGTGCTTAGCCAGAGCCAAGCTGCAAACAGAGCATCAGTACTTGCTAGCAGAAGATCCAAGAACAAAGTGGGAAAGAGCATTTTGCCGTAGTATACATCCAGCAAGCCTCACATCTTGGAAGTTATGTGCAGTGCTAGTTTCCCTTATGCAAAAGGAATAGAGACAAGCATTACAAATGTGGTGGTTGAATGATTAGGCTGTAGGTCTCCTGGCCTCAGGATGCTGGAAAAGCTAGGATCTCGCTCAGGTTTCAAGTGAGGCTGGGCAAACCTACAGCAGCACAACCCTTTGCTGGCTGTTAGAAAGAGATACCATTTATCCCTCCAGAAAGATCACTTCTTTCTAAGTGTTTTAGAAAAAAATACTGGGCTCAGTGAACCTTTCATATGATGAGTGCAGTTGTCTCGCTTTACCAAAAGTGTTGAGTATATATATATATTGTATCCATTATTGTGAAAGCGTCTCCTTATCTGTTATTTCTGCAGCCACCTGATTAACTGTACCATCAGGTTCAGGTGGTTCTTATCACCTGAGTCATATACATTTTATCAGGCTCAACCCATTGCCCGCTCTGCTCAGCATGAATTTTGCTGGACTTCCTGTATGACATGGATGACGTGAGTACAAACACTAAAAACACTGCAAGGTAGCACCTCTGATTTATTCTTTTTTTTAATATATATTTTTATATTTGGGTCATTTTAGTATTTCAAGTCTTAAATTAGAAATATCTGCACTGGGCATTGCAACTGAATTATTGTGATACAGCAGTGCTATTGGGATGAAAACATTCTCTGTTCCGAAATAAAAACATGTAGAAAAATTGCTTCACCCTTCAGAAAGGTGGTAGAGAGGACAGTTAATATCTCAAAAGGGCACAGACACTGGAAGGAGAGCTGAAAGCTCCTTAGAAACCAAACCTAACAACCAGAAGACCCAAAACAGTCTTGTGATTGTGACTGCTGAAGACATCTGTCCCAACAACTGTGCCAAGAATTCCACTAATACGCAAAAACCACAGCCAGAAATGAACAAAGGAGTGTTGTCTCCTTGGGGAAGTTGTCTGGTACTGTGCAGTTGCCCTGAAGAGCACATACTCTGTGACACCCATAATACAGATGACTACAAACCCCTATACCTCACTTTAGATTCAAGAATGTATTTTAAATGCAGTGTTTTCAATGCAAGTTTGCACATCAAACTGAGACAGCCCTAATGAAATCATGTGAGCCTTGAACTGGAAATAAAGAAACAAAAGACACATGAAGTGGCATTTGCTATGACTCATGACTTGAAGACAGCGTCATCATCCATAAAAATAATGTTGTACAATAGGTAAAATTATGTAAACAATAAACACAATGCATGCCCCACATGATCTATAGGCAGGGACAGATATTATATAGGATGTATAAGAAAGTTATAGAATACAACTGCAGCAGGGAGTGTGGGCTGTGAAGCTTCACAGTGGGAAGTCAAAACGCAGGAGGAACAAGCAGCAGTCTGCTCTTTGATTGGACAGCTCTACTGTAATATCTCTCTGTGTGTAATAATAACACTGACAAAAAATAGAAGTCACAAAACATCATTACTGGTAAAACAAAATCTATAGGAAAAGAATTTTGGCTACTGAACCTTTGGTAAGACAAGGTAACAGCACATGGTGCAGAATATAATTGTCCTTGCCTGCAAAGACTGAAAATCTGAAGGGCCTGAGATGTTCTCATCTCAAACTGAGCACAATCAGTGCTCATTTTGTTTCCCCACATACTTTTTTATGACTACTTCTGGTACAACGATAAGGAGACTTGCTTGCTTTTTCCAAAGAAATCTAATCACGTATTTTCAGTATGATGTGAAATTTCTCTCATCTTTACATCAACAAGTGTTAGAAAGCTAATTTTCTTACTGTTTGTAAAGCAACGGCACACAAGGATCTTCACACAGAAGATGTGTTGATACTCTCTCCTCCCCATCCTCACTGCTGCTGATATGTTACTGGACAAAATTTGAGGTCATGGTGGCACAAAGGGCAGAAAACTGCTGGTAAATCTGCTCCTACAGAAGACCTGATCCTTCAGCATTTCTGCATAGATGAAGAGTAAACCACACAAATTATTCCTTACTCCAGCTACATTTTAATGCACAATTTAAAAATGTTAGCTTTTGAGCCAAACTAAGCACAATGTTAGCCTTGGAAATAAAATTATTTTAGCCAGTGGCTGAGATTCAGCTCCAGATTAAGATTCCCAAATTTGAACATCTAATATTGCTGTCTATATGTGAACTAGCTGAGTGATTTACCTTTGCATCCAGTGGAGTTCTAGGGCTTGAATACAGCTTCACATTGCCCACAGTCAAATGGCTAATGTCATCTGAGATGCCCTACAATATCTGTGATGCTGATCCAGAAGGGTAGCAGTGACATGGGGTCTGCACCCCAGCAGCAGCCAGACACCAGCTGAGAACTTCAAGGTACTTCACTAGCTCCACTGTGCCTCTGTTGAAGCAACAGTGTCCTATCCCTGGTCAGCATTCCCAAATTGCTACCAAGCTTGTCCAAATGCACCACCCATGCTTAATCAAATGACCAGAGAGCATCCACTTGAAGTTTCACTGGTTATAAAGGAAGCTTTGTTTGCAAATGAGATACTTGCACTTAGCTACCTAAATTAAGGTGCATTAATCTGACTCCCACTCAAGGGACTTAATTCAGCTGGCTACACATTTGCATTTTATGCCATCTGAGATGCCTTAAGGTATCCTGGACTTTCACATGGAGCTACCAGGTATGACACAGGAACCACCCTTGTGCACTGCAGAGCACTTCAAATGTGTACATCTCAGAGCAACCAGGAGAAGTTTCATATATCTGTGTGCTCTCTTTTCTTTCCTCCCTGCTATTAATCAATTTAATTGATACAGGAAAACTTCATCAACCCCAGGATCTGGCACCGTGCTGAAGATAGGATGTGCTAACCATTTCCTCATGTGGTTGGGTTGTTCTACTTTCTGTGGTCTGTGAAAAAGGGCCCTCCACTGCATCCTCCTCAGTGGTCAGAGAGGCTGAGATGAATGTCAGGTTCTCAGGGTCTGGCAGGCTCATGCAAACCTATACCTCGACCTCAAAGTATTCTGGAGCATAATGGGCTAAGTGACCTCCTCACTGCAGATGTCTTCAGCTCGTCACGGGATCGGTAAGCACACCCAGCTGCACCATGGGCAGCTCACTCACACACATCTGTAACATATTACATTCTCTGAACTTGAACAGAAACGTTTTCCCTACAGCCAAAGTCATACACACAGATAAGGATAGTTTCAGCAGTTACCAAGCCTTCATGTCTTCTATGTCACAAGTGACTCAGATCCTGCTGTAAAGAATAGAAAACTGGTAAGAGATGAAATTGAGAGTAAAGTTAAGATAGAAAACAGAACAGAATAAACAGAAGGCTCATTAGTCAAAGGAAATGAAGAATCTCTTAGTAACACTCCAGAAAATGCAGAAGTGCTTAAGGATTTTAGTTCATATTTGGAGGAAGGGATATGATATACCCATATCCCGTGAAGATGATGAATTAGCAAATAAGTCAGATGGTAAAATGTGTCTGTTTGGATAAATACTGTAACATCAACCAGCCCACATTATTTGTATGCAGGAAAAAGAGCAAGCTATGGAGTACCTTTGGTCTATTGACATTCCTTGATATATTTTGGTATAAATAATATCAAATGAAGTCTGACAAGAACAATTAACACCTGGGGGGGTGGGAGGGGTTAAGACACGACAGTGAAACAGAAGATTTGTTTGTATGTGTGTCTCAGACAAAACTGTGAATAAAGAAATAAAGGATTCAACGGAAGAATAAGTATTCAGCATCCACCAGTATGATTTATGGGAAAAAAAAAAGCCACATTCAAAAAATAGTCACCTTCAACAAACCAGATTTCTCCTTGAAATGTTAAATTTAGGTGATAAAAGCAACGGATATATTTAAGCAAAAAAATTTGTGCGATGGTTGAACCAAGATATCCTGATCCAAATGCAGCACTATAAAATACAAGTAGCCCAAACAGTGCGTGGATTTAGAATCAGCTGAAAGATTCTAAGATGTCTACATCAGTTTCTTCATTGAATGGTATGTTTCTAGCAGAGTTTTATGCTGGACTAACACAGCTGAATGTTTCCATGATTGATACAGAAACAAAAAGAAAATAACCACAAGCCTGCAGATGACACAAAGATGGAGTCCTAAATAAAGCTGAACCAATTATTGTGTAAATGAATCGAAGCCTGTGCTTATTCACCCTTCTGGATGAGTGCTGACATGCACATGAACATTTGCACAGAATTCAAGCCTTGACTGAAAACTCAGAGCAACTTCCCTGGAACATACATTTTCTTATCTGCCCTCCAGTATTTGTTATATTTGTGTGGCACCTGAGGACCTGAGAAATTTCTCTGATTATACACTTGCCTAAATCTAAATTCATTATTATCTCTCAAGCAATTTGGTACCAATTCCTAGAGATTTCTCTAAAACAGGATTAGATGTCATGGGAACAAGGCTTTGACAACAGCATATTGTTTTTAGCACCACATCTGACTCTAATGTTTCCATCTGCTTAACAGTCTGCTAGTCAACGCAGTCACTTCTGGGGAAGGTAGGACAACCTTGGCAGATAAACAGCCCAAAGGACACGTTCTGTGCTTCCTGCAGAGGTGTTCTTTCTGCCCTTGACAGGAGATGGACAGCTGGTACACCTCTTCTAGAGGACTGTGGTAGAAATTCAGTTGCTCCACCTCCTCTCTTAGTCTTCATGTTCCTTATGGACCAAAATTGGGTGTACTTGATTATTTCCACCAGACTTTCCTATTCATTTGCATGCCAGTCCTCTGTTTTTAAGCTGTATTTTGTGCTTTTAAAGGACAGCTAAATGTCAAAAGAAGAATTACTCATAACTAGTTGTCCTTGCTCAAGCCATATGTAATTGATCATAGCTTTGATGAACAGATTTTTATAGAATCATAGAATCACAATGTTGGAAATGACCAATAAGATCATCTAGTCTTCTCTCTATGTTTTGTATCCATACAAAGGTAATTTGCTTGGAAATGCCTTTCTTCCTTCTTAGGCTGCTTTGCACACTGTTCTATTTCATCTTTTTTTAGTGGAATCTATGCTTGTCATCACTGACAGCTATTGCTGAAATCATGTATAAAAAAAATTTCCATTGGTATTGCAAAATATAAGACATCTCACAGCAGCATTACAGAATTTTCTTATTAAAATAATAATAATAAATATATATATATATGAATCAGATTACTTAGGCTAAGAAATACAAATTCTACTGGTAGATAATATAGGGAAAATAATGTCTTTCTCACTGATAGATTCCATATGAGAGACCTCCAGCACAATATGAGGTTATGAATTAGCAAAGGCTTATGTGAGAAGTAAGGCTCCTACAAGGCCATTTGCTTTACAGTGTTGAGACTACATTTACACAGTACAGTGTGCTACTGTGTAGAAATATCAGAGCTGGCTCTGAATGAACTGGCTCAGAAAGCAGAAGTGGAGTGACTGCTTAATTACTGTTTTCCATTTAGGCTAATTAGTCCAGCTGATAGACAGGCTAAATTAGCCAGCACTGAACTCTATGACTCTCCTCACACTGCTTTATTACTTCAGCTTGTTCATCAAGAGCCAGGGCTGATATTGCTAATTAAAGATCTGTTCTCCCATAAAGGCAAGCATTTGCTGCCACAAATCAAGCCCTTATAAGGTATACTGTGTATGTGTATATATACTGTATATACATGTGTTTTTGTATATATTTACCTGTGCAACCTAGTCTAGGGAGCCTGCTTTGGCAGGGGAGTTGGACTAGATGATCTCCAGAGGTCCCTTTCAACCCCTACAATTCTGTGATTTTGTGATATAAAGATTACCCTCTTACTGGAGAAGGGGTAGCATGGAGGCTTGGGCTTCTGCTGCAGGAAGATGGCACGGTACACATGCAGTGCCATACAATGTGTATGATGGAGAATCCCATAGGCAGAAACTGCAGCCTGGGCATCCCCCATGTCTCTCTCTTCTCATGAGCAGATATCCATCAAGGGTCTGTGTCATCTCAGACACAAAAGAAAGATTTGATCACTGATTTCCCATAGTGTCACTGCAAATATTATCACCACTAATACCAGTGTCAGACTATTCTTAGCAAATCTGTCCTGAGATTTCCAGACTTGCAGTACTGCATGGTCCCTCAAAGCTGGAAACTGCTTCACAGGGACACATGAGGATCAGGTGAAGTTCCTCTTTTTTGCCACGTTGAAGAGCTTCCTCTCTGCCACTAGTTACTGATGCTTCTGCTGACCCCCACAGCAGACTATGCAGTTCCTGTGGACAATATTCCCGGACCTTCTGGATACTTCACAGCAGTGTAAGGGAAGCTGAAAACTTGCTTGGGGTGTTCCAGTGTTAAGGATCTCCATGTCTTTAAAATAAAATGTGACAGTAGGCAGGTACCCGAAGCCAATCCTCCTTCCAGGAGAGATAACAAAAAGAGCCTTGGTGGGATGTCATGCTTCCCACCTGGAGGCAGGACGAGCAGGGAGGGAGTGGAAGCAGCACTAGCACCACTTCTTTCAGCAACATCTGACGACTTCCCTCTTGTATTTCTTGCCTGTCACTACTCACCACAACCTCCACAAGTAATTCTGTGCTTGTACTTGCTTAAAATTTACAAAATTGTTAGCAACCACTGAAACTTACATTTTATGCCTATTTGTAAATTGAGAAACTCACTCAATACAAATATATATATATGAAATAAAACTACATGTTAATTATAGTCTTTTTAATGAGATCAGATTGTATGGTAATATTTAGAGGAAACTGATCACCCGAATTTATCTTTGAGGTATTTTGTATGAACCCTCTGTGTGCGACATCTCTGATTTTACCCACAAGATAAGCTCTCAGATAAAGCACAATGAGATACTGCTAACAAGAAAAAATAGTTCAGCCCTTGCAGCTTTTGAAAGCTCGATGAAAACATCACAAAGTACAATGCATTTTGATACCCTCTTTGAGGCCAGGAGATTCCCTCACCTCTAAAGTATGAAGTTGTAAATACGTGTTTTCTAATAAGATTGGAGATAATACAGCTGCTCTGCTGAGAAAAAAATGCATGTGCTGTGCATGAAAGCAGCTTTCTTGCTAGAAACCAAGAAAAATTTCTGACCCTACCTTGAACACCTACTATAGCTGTCAGTGCAATGGGCAGCACCATGACCCACATGCACAGTCTAGTGACACCAACTGAGACCTTCTTCAGACCTCTTTCAGGTGGACTGCAGACACCTCAAAGCTCCCAGGAACTGTAACATCCAAACCAAGTCTGCCTGGAAAGGAAAAGACAGAAAATGTGAGTAAAAGAATGAGGGAAAGTGCGAAAGAACCACTCAGAACTAAATGTTGGTGAGTGGGCATGACTAATGCACTGTAACTTTAAGTGTCACATTGCTCACAGGATGAAGGACCTCACAGGTCCGGTGTTCAAAGAAACCAGAGTTAATGAGTGGCAGCATTGGTTGAAATGACTAAAATTATTTAGAGCCATGAGGTGCTGGAAATGTACTCACTCCATTGCCAAACTAGACAGAAAAACAAGATGTGGACTAGTTGGGAAGTGTTTTCAGCAGAGCTCTGATGGCGGAAGGCTTTGATGTGCAGAGTCAAGCTGTGCATTTCTGCACAGGCACTATCACAGAATCACAGAATGAATTGGAGGGTTTTGGAAGGGACCTCTAGAGATCATCTAGTCCAACCCCCTGCCAAAGCAGCTCCCTAGCCCAGGTTGCACAGATAGGTGTACATTTCCCCTTGTCCTACTGCCACACACTGCTGAGAAGAGTCCAGCCTTGTCCCTTTGCCTCCCGCTCCTTAGGTATTTATAGACATCAGAAACAAAATTGTAAAATAACAAAACAAACACCCCACCACATAATGTTGTAGTGAAGAGTCTAGCTAGAGACATAACTCATAAATTTACTTGGAGTTAAGCCACAGTTCCACAATCATGGCCTTGGTAGGAGCCCAACCTTCAGTCTTAGGAATGCTGAAACAATAGCTTGTTTCAAAGGAAAATAATCAAAATTCAAACTGTAGGGTTTTGTATCATGAAGGAGATGGAAAGGCCAAACAAAACAAATATCAGAGCAGTTCTTGAGAGACAGCAGAATCTAAACTATATTCTTCCTTGATTAATTCAAGTTTATTTTAACCCTCCTTCCTCCAGTTTTATCTTTTGCTATACAAGAATGTTTGCAACCAGAGACTCATACCAGCACTTTTTAGTCTTAATTGTTGATTCCATCATTCCACTATTTCAGCTGATATCTGGAAGTGATGGTGGAGTAAACAAAGATGAGAGCAGAGTTGGTCACTTCACTGAGTTTCTGCGTTCATTCCCTGTGCCCTCAACCTGCCAGGTAAGGGCACAGGAAATGAAAGCAGAGTATAGAACAGACTAGAATTTTACCCCTTAACCTTCCATGTACTAATTTCTTTCAAAAGTAGCCCTTGTTGCATACAAATTCATGCCATGTTTGATCACATTTTTAAATGTGAAATGAAGCACTAGGTCCTCTTAAGGCTCCTCGTCTTAAGCAACCAAGAAACACTTTAAAAAACAAAAAGTGTGGGTGTGCAGTATGTAACTTTTACTAATATGTTCCATTCAATTGTTACTATGAAAAAGAAAATGATCAACATCTATAACACTTCTCATTTGTTTCCCAAATTTTTCTCCATTCTCAAAAGTGACTCAATCAATCTTTTCAGCCCACACATCCACGCTAAAAAAAAAAGCAAAAGCTCAGATTTGACCTGTCAGCCCCACATTTATTATCTGTAGAAGCACTTTTTGAATTATTTTTGGACTGTGGCTTTTAAATGAGTCTAAAAATAGCAGCCACCCCCAGAGCACCAATTGCGTAGGGTGAATGTTTTGTACACAGAACTACTTGTGTTCCTTCCTTGTCTCACCCGCTTCGCCTACACCTCTCCTCTTCCGAGACACTTTTGCGTGCAGATCAGTGAGACGTACAAAGCAGAAGCCCAGTTCTTGGTTAGCAGTGTTAACATCAGGAAGTTCAGTCATGCGTGCTAGCTTTTGACTGCTTGTTTCATGTTGAAAAATAACAGGATGGCATTTTACCACAGTTAGACCCAGCCCTGGAAATAAGTATGCAAGTGAACCATTTATTCGTTTCAACAATATAATAAAAATCACAGGAATTGCACAGATAGTTATATGAGAATGTCTTGACTAGATCAGATGAATTTTCCACTTAATTATCTATCACTACTCACTGTTAAGTATTTGAGGAAAGTGTAACAAGCTATCAGATGGAAGATTAGAAAATAACCAAGATTTCCATTGTTAAATAATCCCAAAGTGCCCTGAAGTATTTGTATGTCTTTGGAAAGCCAAACCAAACCAAACCAAACCTATCACAGCATTTGTTTTTAGTATTTTGGATTCTGAGCACTGACTCCTGCTACACTTCTGGCCTTAGTAAAATCCTGAGGCAAGTACCAGCACATCATTGAGATGACTTTGCATCGCACCTGCTCTGTGGTATCTGGCTGTGCTCAGCATGCCCACGACTAATCATTTCCACAGCCCAATTTATAACTCTCTTTATATCTTGTATTCTTCAGATGGATGAAACCACAAAGAGTACTCTGGTTGAAGCCATTCCCTCGACTGGGGCACTATGCTTTACGGCTTTTATAACCCAAGGATTTAGGTTGTCTGTCTGGCTCATGCTCCCTATTGAAGCAGGATTTTCCATAGCTAACCCAAAGTTACATCTGGTGACAACAATAGTTACTGGAGCTAACAGGAAAAAGTAATAGGCCAAGTTACTTCTTCCTCTGTGAAAACACGAACATTCCTTTGATCACTTCATAGCGCATTTATCTTGATCAGCTGGGTTCCTCTGTGGTTCTCCCCAGCACTATGAATCCTGCTTAATCAAAATTATATGCTTGTGCTGTTTTATCTGATATTTCTTTCCCCAGACTGCCAAAGAAAATAAAACTGAAAATTCTGATCAATCGCTGGGAGCTGTGCTCACAGAAGGTGACACCAACAGGGCCGTATATACACTCCTTCATGATCTTCCAGCATATCTACAAGGTAGAAGTACTCTGCTGTGCCCTGTACCCATGGGAGAAGCATCTCCAATTGGCAAGAGGCGTCAGCCAAGCACCTCAAAAGTGTTTCCTTGAACAGAGAATCCCGTAATAGATTTTCTGGTCCACGAGAGTTCAGGTAAGGAGTAATTTATGCATTGGTTTGTGGCTGCTAGTCTGATATGACTCACTAGCAGTAGGAAAAAAGTTGTTCTTTTTCCCAGCATCTTGGCTGTCTTTGAAACATGATTCAGGGGAAGCTCACAGTAGGACAATAAGGACTGAGATCTTGACAGAATCTAATGTTTCCCCATCATACTGAGAGTATTTTTTTCCCTTTATTCTGTCTCTCTCAAAAATAATGAAAATCGCAGTCATTATTTTTCATTTTATCAACGGACAAAGAACATGCATTGTTTTTTAACCTCCTCCTGTTATCTGTAGTATTCTGCATATCATTCTTTGATCCCAAGAGAAGTGAATTGTTGTGAATGACACTTCTAATTTGAAAGAATGAAAGTTGGTTTTCCAATACCTGTTTTAGCCTTGCTGATCGCTGATACAGGGTACCTAAGGGAATAAAACTGTCACCTCTCACTTCTGAGAGAACAAAATACAATTCCTTATTTTCTAATAAGAAATCTTATTATCAGCTCAGAATAAGTGCTATTTTGAAATGCAGCATCTGAGCTGTGTCTCAAAACGTTCATGTTTGTCACACAAAAATAAACACTAGCCTTGCACGTTAAACTTCTGGTAGTGGAAATAGAACCCACGTTGTTTCTCAAGCTGCTCGTTTCAACTTTTGCAGACATAAAGACCCAGCTGGAGCTTCACCAGCTGCAGTCACTACTCAGGCCACAAAGGAAGCCTCCTGCTGTCTGTGTGCTCTGGGTGATGGCTAAGCCTCACACATCCACTTCTCCCTGAACTTGGCCGCTCTGTGTCCTCATACTCCCTGATGTTCAGGAACAGCTCACTCAGTTTCTCACACAGAGCAATGCAACAATACAAATACACTGATTTATCCAGCTGAGCTTTTAAGCAGCATTATCGATTGTACCTGCTCCAAAAGAATAAAATCATCTCTAATTATGCGGCTATCTTACGCTTCTTAGTTTAAGACCATTAACTTTAGCACAGTGAACCCTTCCAAACTCATCAAAATAAAAGAGCCCCCAGCCATGAAGTAAATAAAACTTGCTTCCCTGTGCCCCAACCCATCACCCAAACCTTAAAGCAGCTCTCTTCCAGCAGGCCTGCCACCCTAGCCACTCGCAGAGCCAGCCCTGGTTCAGGCTGTCAGTTTGGGCAGCAAATTTAATTCCAGGACGTGTTCTATTCCCATCTCAAATCATAACCACCCTTGTGATCTGAAATCCAGTCTTAGTTAGTCCTAAATTAAATGTTATGCTTCTTTCCAACCGGGCTGACACAACACAATTTGTATGGTGTCTGAAAGGAGTTATAGGCTGGATTACCATTGGTGTTAAATTACAGTTGTGGGCCTGGACTTTAAGGACCAAGGACTTCAGCTCACAGCAGCCTGCAGCAGAAGTCTGACCGGCAACAACATGGGACATTAATTTCAAACCAGCACAGGTCATTAGATTCTAGTACGCTGAAGACACTGTAACCTCTGGAGTGCCTTCTCTTCTAAAATCAGGCTACATGCCCAGAAGACATGAGCATATACATCTCTGACCATGAACACCGAAGGACTCTTGGTATTCAGTTTACACTCATAAAAATAAACTTCATAGTGAGACAACATAGGAATAAATTCTAACTAATACAATAATTACTAAAAATACTAGAAAAATTATATTACTTGTTAAATGACTTAGAAAAACTCAAAGGTTACAAGAGCTGGGAAATTCACTAAATTCATTTAGTGTATGCATGCAAATTCAACTGTAATTCAACCCTTAATTCCATGACAACATTGTGTTTTCACCTGTGTTTTTGACCATAGAGGGGAAATATTCATCCCTGATGTGAGATAAAATATACCAGGTCTGGATATTAATAATGGTATAATTAGTAGGATCCCTACCTCAGGTGATGGTTAGTGAATGGGGAAATGATTCCAGAAACAAGAAATAAAAGCATCCTCATTAAAGAAAATAGAGATGTTGAAAATGCAAAACACCACACTAATGTAAATCTTAAGGCAATAATCCAAAATGATCATCATCTGATACCTGATATCTACTTTTTAACCCTAATTCTGGTTTGAAGACCATACTGCTACCTGAGTTTACAACAGTGTTACAAAGATGATTAATTTTATATGGTGAATTCTGACTAATTCAGATATCACGAATACAGAAGCATCACAGAAGCTGAAAAGAAATAGATCATTCAGCAGCTGAGGAAAGCTGAGCTGAATGTATTAAAAAAAGTGTTTCCAACAGGAACACAGAAAGAAATACTTACAAAACATGTACATCTACTGAGAAGAAAATAGCAAAAAAAAATGTTCCAGGAAATGTTTGACAGTCAGATTTCGGAAAACATTCTTTAAATTTAGCAACCAGACATTCAAGCTCAACAAGAAAAAATTCAAGAGTGAAAATAAAGCACTGAGACTATCAACGTGCTTAAAACAAGAGGCTTTTCTGTCCTGTGCTGAATTTGGACCTAGATGAAGACCCAGTGGAAACAAACTGCTGCACATTTTTGTACCACAGTGACATCAGTACATCTGCTGCTGAAATGCTTCAGTACCTATCACCTGTGCACTGGGTTTGAGTCACTTTGCCTGCTGCTCTCAGGTAATAAACTCATGAAGTCACGAGCACTTTGGTCTCAGTGCTTTCCCAAGCAATTTTCTTTGCTGGAAGATGAAACAGGCACTTCATCGGTAACACCTTGAGCACAAGACCTAAAGATATGAGGACTGATTTAAATGAGATTGACTTCCTTGTGTGGGCAATGATAGATTCATTGCGCCTCCCCTAGAAGCTAGTTGTTATGAGGACTAATTAATGTGCCATATAATTCTGCTAAGACTGAGAAATTGCTCAATAAAACTGAATTCCTGAGGGGTTTATGACTATGATTTGCTCAACCAGGGCTTTCATTAACAGTGACAAAAAGGTACAGAGCAGCTCAGTTATTAAGTCAGGCTTCAAAGAAGGACAGTGTTTGCAAGTTACAGCACCGAGCATGGACAGCAGTTCTGAAAAACACAGGGAGCAGCAGCTTTCCAGCTGGGAGCTGTTGGGAGAGCATCAGGAATTTTTACTTCCTGTATATTATAAAGCAATACAAGTCAATAATGCCATCAATATTAAACATCAAGAAAACAAACAAACATGTTTTCACATTCTCAGTTACTGTGATGAAAAGTCCTAGACACAGACAGTTTCTTCATCCTTCTGATCTGCTTTAAGGACGAGAGCTGCACATGGTCAGAGCAAAATATATGTAAATCACTATAAATCTCAGGGGCAGCTCTATAGCCACACAGATAAACTACTCTTGCAATTCAGACATGTCAAAGCATTCTCAGACAAGAAGCAACAGCCTCCTAACATCTGGAAAAATTAAAAATAATCTTCCTCTGGATTAAGTAGAGTTGCTTCTGTCCTATCTAATACATGATTTGACAGCTCGAACTCAGAGAACTGAAAATGAGCTTCAGCAGCGATCCCACCTGAATATGTTCAAATCAGCACCAATGCTGAGTGCTGGCATGAAGTAAAAGGCTCTTGAACAGTTTCACAGCACACTGGAGTGACTTTCAATTAAAAAAAAATAAAAGAGTGACAGGAAATCCTGCTCAGACATTTTTCTTCCAGATACTGTACAACCAAAAATAAAGGTGTTTGAGTCAAAGAGTTCCTCAAGCAATTGTGATGCCAAACATGGCAGAAGGATAAAGAGAGGAAATCTAAGAAAATAATTGGCATTTGGTGCAACAGCATATCGTGCCAGTGTAGTGACTTTGTCTTGCTCCTTGGGGGAGGCATTGCAGAAGAACATTGATGACAGACCATCAGGAAGATGATGAAGCATCTTGGTAATCAACCTCAAGATGCACCAATCTACGACAAAACAAAAGCCTCTCAAAAAATGAATGAGAATTCAAAGGAAGCAAGACAGGCCAGTTGAAAGCAAACATCATATAGATATGCAGATATCTAAGCATATACAATGTTCTATTACACCCCGCTTTAAATAAGACCAATGTCAGCTAGAATGTTAGGGACTAAGAAAAGTGAGTCCAAAGGTTGTAAGTTTCCTAGCTGTATTTGAGATTTGCAACCTGTCTACTCTATGAAAGTAAAATAGTATTTCCCAAGGATTCAGAAAAGAGCAGAAATGCAGTTCTCCAGTCACAATGGGGACCAGTGCAGGTGAGAGAAGGGGTTATGTAGATCATACTATCCTAGGGAGCCAGGAAGATGCAAACTTCAAACAAACTGTTTTCTATGCTATTTCTCTATCCTGCTCTTAAGCTACATGCTGAAGAAGATTGCTGCATATTAGTTATGTTTCCCATGAGTAATAAGAGACTAATTATGTAAATTTACAGCATTTCCAAAGCAATCACAGCTAAATTATAAGCAAAGTCTGTTCTGTTAATGACTGTGACTCAGAACAATTCCACCATCTCTTCTACTCTTAAAGCAGCTTATGAAGTCCATCTCCCAAATCCCCTGTCCATGAAATGATAAACCCTCAGGTCTCAGAGGTCTCTGTGCCATCACAACCATGCACTGGGGAGGCTAAGCCCCCTGGCTTAGGAAGGACCTGAATGGATAATATGCAGCAGATTACATTATAGAGAGAGGACCCCTGGCCCACAGGTCCCCGGAGAGGCGACTCAGTTCTGTACGTTACAGGAACAGGGACTTCTTGTTGCTGGAGGAACTGTTCCAGTTTGTTGAATCTGGTGTGGTATTCTGCTTCCATGTCAGACAGGATTTGCAAAACTTGTATTTGTTTCAATAAACACCTGCACTTCTTCAATGGCACAGGTTCTGATTTTTTATAAGTACTGGAGAATCCATTCTCACAACATTCCTTACTTGTAGGAGAAGATAGGTACAAAGGGACACAAAGAATGAAGGGGATAATTAACTGCACTCAGTGAACACATTAGCCTTCTGCCTCAGGAATTTCTTAGGCTTGCACCTGGGGGGACATTTGCTTTAAGATACACCTTACATAGAAAGAGATGATGCACCAAATAGCTGATTGACTCACTCATAGTGATTCACAGAAAGGTTGGCCTTATCCCATATTTAGGCAATGTCAAGGCTTCATCCTAACATTGATGAAGGCAACATCAAAAGCCCCACAGGCTTCAAAGAGGCAGGCAGGGAAATCTTACTCCAGAATGTTTAGCAAAATGGCTTCTGAAAGGCAGTTCTGCTGTACTCTTTAATAACACAGACTGGGCACAAGGTAGTTTTACTGCAAGCCAATAGCTGTTGTCACTTTGATCCTTGGGCAATATGCAGCAGAATGTAACAGTATGTTCTGAAGGCCCTTGAAATCTGCAGGAAAAGCTAGAAGGTGACAGAGTAATTAAAAAAGAAATAAACTCGAAAATGTTCTACTAATTTTATAACCTATAAAAGCATATTGAAGTAAATAGAAGGTTTGGAAAGAAGACTGCACAGCAGGAAGGAGTTTGTTTTGGTCATGTTTTCCTCAGCTGCTTTTACCTCCCGCAGCACGTGCAATACATTGGATGAATTTATCTGCAGACTTTGCTGCTGTCACCCTGGCAGAATAGACTCCTTCCCCACCCCATGAGACCCCTGCCCTGCTCCCTTGTCGCCGCTCATCTATAACATAGATGAGATGAAGGGAAGCTCCAGCATCTCCGTCCCTGGGAGCGGCGGCTCCACTGTCAGGGCGTTCCCCGGGGCAGCAGTGCCGCCTGGCGGAGCATCGCCGTGTGCTGCCCACGTTCCGCCCCTCCTCTCCTCCTGCGGCTCACAGAGCTCGTTCACTCCATCCTTGGAGGCGCTCGAGGTCGTTCCAGGTGGGGCAGCCTGACCCGGTGGGGGGCAACCGGGGGTTGGAATGGGTGGGCTGTAAGGTCCCTTCCAACCCGAGGCGTTCTATAATTTTATTACTTCCCCATGTCTCTCCTGGTTATGGTACAAATTCCCTCCTTGCCGTGCCCCTGCTCACCCTCAGCTGCTTGCAGGGTGCTTCTGGTCCCAAAAATGTGGAATGGTTCAGGTAAAGAGCCATGTATCATCACAGCTAATTAAAAACTCGTCATTGTTTGCTGAACCAACTGATTATCGATTAACAGCTGTAAACTAGTTAGACTAGGTCAAAGCAAACAATTAGACTCAAGCCCATCAGCTGGGTATGCATACGCCCAGAGCAAAGGTTTCTGAGAACATGGAAAACCCATTTTCCTCTCCCAGAGCCTGTAATGAGATAGAGATGGAGGCTTGCTTTGCCCAACGACTCCCGAGCCCACATTGCTCCCAGTTGTTCTTCATCACTATTGCTTAAGAAGCACAAATGCTAGTCCTTGCTTCTTTCTGACAGAGCATGTGTGCTGATCCCTGCTGGGGTCAGGGCTGCAGGGTGCGTGGGGATTGAGAGGGTCAAGAACACATGAGAGAGAGATCTTCTACCCCCTCCCCCCGCATCGTTTTTAATCTTTAATATATTCTGAGGTAAGAAATCAAAGTGCTACAAAATCAATGTTATCTTCCCCATGCACCCCAGGTGTTGTCCTTCTCTGCTGTTTGATTCCCACCACAGGCTGGCTGGATTTGGCCTTAGCTCCCAGCCTCTTTCTCTGGCCCCCAGAGGAGCAGTGGATGACATTTCCCAGTTTTCAGGGGCTTCCAATGAACACCCACAGTGTTTAATTCCATGCTATGCAGCTATAATTCAGCATACATAGCTTACATACACAAGCTCTGGCAAGGGAAAAGGGAAGATGAAGTTTGACTGCTCCTATCACTTCATTAATATTAAAAAAGAAGAAAAAGAAAAAAAAAAAAAAGGAGGGGAAACAGTAGCATCAGAGCCCGTTGCCCAGGAAGTCAGTAAGAGTGATCATAAGAAATTCCTTGGAAATGAGAATTTTCGGAGCCAGAAGGAAGTTGCACAACTGTTGTGTTGAAGGCAGCAGTTCTCCCAGCAATGTGACCTGCAGAGCTGTGTCTGCTCACCATGTGTCAGAAACCCTCGTTACAACAGCCCCTGCTAGGCAGCTGAGCCCTGTGGGCTGCAGACACCCGAACAGCACAGTTAATTGCTAGGAAAGCTAACACGGCTCTTTTTCTTGTCAGAGTGTTCAGAAGTCCATAAAAGAGCATAACTACCATTAAAGAAGGTAATTATTATTTTCTCTATTTGACTAACCAGGAAAATGAGATGTGGAAAACCTAACTGACGTATGCAAAATATTTCAGTTTATAATTAAGAGATCAGAGCTTCTACCTTGGGTCAAGCTTCTGAATGGCTCTGTGTTTATATGTTATGCAAACTGGATTACTTTAAAGAAAGTGTAAAATGAGGCTTGACTCCTGGTTCTGCCCCTGCTCTATTCAACAAAATGCAGAAGGACATGTGTAAATCAAGCCACACCTGCTTCACACGATTATACCCTTTAATCAGCTAGAGTATGGAGTTCCTATGATGAAAAATACTTAACAGCAAGGATCATTGCTCCTATGTATGTATTTACATTTATTCAGAAATATGACCATCAAGAACTGGGAAGTTTACTCAGGAGTGACTAAAGCAGAAGGAAATGGGCAAGGGACTTTACAGAGTTTCTTATTCCATCAGGATATGCTAAGCCTGAGAGTTGCATTTCTGTTTTTCTTCTGAAAGCAAATCACATCCTACTCTGTGCATCTACTGAACTATAAGATTTAAAGCAACAACACTGAATGCACCGTTCTAAGAACAAGAGTTCTGGTTACCATATATAGCAGGAGAGATTATTCTCATTCATACTGCTGAAGAATCATGTGATTATGTGGAATTACTGTTACTTGTTATTCTACATAAAATTTATAGACTACTATAATATATGGCTTTATATTACAGTGATGAATAGCTGCCATTTTGTAACTTGTACTCACATCTTTATTATTAGAACCAACTCAGTCAGGACAGCTGTGAGATAAACTTCTGTCAGATGGTTATAATTCCAAAGGTCAACTGCTTCCTAACAGATAGAAATTACCACGTAATTAAACACAGAATCACAGAATTGTAGGGGTTGGAAGGGGCCCCTGGAGATCCCCCAGTCCAGCTCCTCTGCTAAAGCATGAGCAGGTTACACAAGAAAGAGTCCAAGCATGTTTTCCAGTATCTCCAGAGAAGGAGATTCCAGAACCCCTCTGGGCATCCTGTTCCAGGGCTCTGTCACCCTCAAAGTACAGAGATTATTGCTCATGTTTAAATGAAACTTGCAGTGTTCCAATTCGTGCCCACTGCCCCTTGTCCTGTCACTAGGCACCACTGAAAAGAGCCCAGCCCCATCCTCTGGACACCTGACCCTAAAATACTTACAGACATTCATAAAATCTCACAGCCTTCTCTTCTCCATGCTCAACAGTCCCAGATCTTTCATCCTTTCCTCAGACAGGGAGATGTTCCAGGCCCTGAATCATCTTGGTAGCCCTCTGTTGAACTCTCCCCTGTCTTTCAGCAGCTGGTGAGCCCAGAACTGGATACAACATCCAGATGCGACCTCACCAGGGCAGAGTAGATAGGGAGGATCACCTCCCTTGACCAGCTGGCCACGCTCTTTTTAATGCACCCCAGGATCCCATTGGCCTTCTTGGCCACCAGGGCACACTACTAGTTCATGGCCAACCTATTGTGTCCCAGGACACCCAGGTCCTTCTCCAACAGGCCATCCCCCAACCTGTACTGATGCATGCAGTTAGTCCTTTGCAGGGGTAAGACTCTGCACTTGCCCTTGCTGAACCCAATAAGATACTTCCAGTCCAGGTTACACAGAATGGTAGCACAGCCTCCCAGGTGTGTCAGCCACTCCACCCAATACAGTCCATTCACACCCGAACACGTTATTGTTTGATGCAGTGAAAAATACACAGTATATGCTTCTCACAACTACAGCACATCGGTGCATGGGAGGTTCATCCATCCCATGTATGGAAACTCCAGGCTCCAGGAGCTTTTGTTTCTGTCAGTGTGGGTGGGACCCCTTCAGGCAGCCCTAGGAAAAGTCTTGCATCATCAGAGACAAGGTAACACTTGCTGCGACTAGTGCGACCAAGGTAAGTACAGCTTGTGCTTTGTAGTATTTTCTTTTGTTTGTTTGTTTTGGAAGCCAACGTGCACAGTCAGACTAGCAGACGCTGGTATGAGTCCCAGGATTTTACAGCATTAGTAAATGATTACTGTTACTGTTCAGTGAGCATTGAGGGGCAGCAGAGGCACTCATCTCCTCTCTCTGACGACCAGGGATGGGACTCAAGGGAACGGCATAAGACAGGAGAGAGTCAGGCTGAACATCAGGAAAAGGTTCTTCAGTTGGAGGGTAGCTGGGCAGTGGAACAGGCTCCTCGGGGAGGTGGTCACAGCATCAAGCTTGCCAGAGCTTAAGATGCATCTGGACAAGGCTCTCAGACACAGGGTCTGATGTTGGGACCTGTGTGGAATCAGGAGCTGGATTCAGTGATCATTATGGGTCTCTTCCAACACAGGGTATTCTATGATTGGTCACCAGTGAGTGACCAAGACAAGTGTAAAGAGCCACTGTGTCCTATGAAGTGAAGACCACAACTGCAGGGATCGTGGTGATGATTATTACATCAACAGACAGACAAAGGGGAAGCTCTGTAACGATTGTTATGACTCATGAGGAACTGAAAATTTTTTACTGTGAGTTGGCTTAATGATAACGTAAAAGTAAATATCCTGAAGATTAAGAAAGGTAATGAAAAAATCCTTGCTCTTTAATGAGAATTTTTGGCTGTGACGTGCAGCTCAAGGAGGAATTCAAAACACTGCAGACAAGCAACTCTGCAGAATACAACATTATTATTATTACTATTTGCCATGTTTTCTGAAATGTAGGTAATGAAATAATGAAATAATAACTGGGAGCCTTCCATTACTAGCAGGCAGGTGGAGATTTCCCACCAAAAGTGTCTCCAAGTGTAGTTGCATTTCCCTTGTTCGAGGTCAAAAGACATGAACGACTTCTGAAATGGCACACAAATTGGTGGGGCAGAAACTCCTGAAGCTGCACGCCCTGCTGCTGCCAAATAACTGTTTCTGTATCATTCTAGCAGATAATCAGCATCATTCATCAGTGTAGTATCACAGCAACTATCATTCACAGGAACAACATCACAGGGTTAATAGTAACTGAATATCTTATCCTGGAGGCTTCACTGCTGAGAAGAGTGTTCTTGCCCATGCAAGAACAAGGATGGTGCTCCTGATTAGAGCACTGGACACAGCCACCTAACTGTGCAGTGCAAATGTCAATGGTTACATGCAGTTTAACGTCAGAAGCTAGGGATGCTGCTGAAATATCTAATGAAAATAAAACCATTCCATGATAATATAAAATAAAAACTGCAAAATAATAATAACATTACAGAGAAGCTCAAATCAAATGTAGGTTGAACAGTGTTTATGCTGGAGAGTGTTCTCCAGATGTTCTCAAATCCTTGGCACAAGGCAGGCTGAGGTATGGCATAAGAAGCACATACACTGTGGTTCAGGCTAGAGTTCCTATCCTGAGCACTCACATGCACTTACAGCCAAGCTGCAAATCAGCATGCCGTTCCTCCAAAGAGAACAGAGTGTACTGACATGAACTCCTTTGTGGCAGCTAGTTCAGCCCAATCAGAGCAATGACTTAAACCTTGTCAGTGATTAAAACTTTTATCAGTACAGTGAGGTAGTTTAGGGATTGTGATTCATACTGACTCACATACTGTGAGTCCAGTATCAGCCCCAACGCTGATGCAGGTGTTGCGATATAAAAATATCACCTGAAGTGTTGGTAAAAATTCAGAAACTCGAATGACATTGAATCAGAAAAAAAGAATTTTTGGCCTCATTTTATGCATATCAGTTGTATTCACATTTGCTGTCATCAGTGCTCTGGTAAAGTGGCATTTGCAGTGCATTTCTAGAGGAAGGAAGGGATTCATGGGGATTTCAAGCACAGGTCTTGGCTGCCATCTCTCCTGTCACCATCACAAAGATGACAGGATCATAGAATCCTTTGAACTGTAAGGGATCTTTAAAGGTCATCTGGTTCAAGTCCCCTGCAGTGAGCAGGGACACTTAGAGCTCAGTCAAGCTCAGAGCCCTGTCCTGCCTGACCTTGAGTGTTTCCAAGGACAGGGCATCCACCTCCCCTCTGGACAATCTGTTCCAGTGCTTCCCTGATCGTAAAAGACTTTTTCTTATATCCAGTATAAATCTCTTTCTTATGGGCCCCCTGTAAGGCTGCTTTCAGGTCTCCACCAAGATCTGATACACTACATTTTAAGACAGTTTGAGGAACCCATTTGTAGCACTGAAGCCATTACTTCATTATTGTTTTGTTATTATTTCAGCAAGAATATTGTAAATATCTATACTATGCAGCGGTGGCTGTCATCTGAATACAAGTGATAGGCATTCTTTCTAATCAGCTAGGAAATTAATGACACTAAAGAAAAAGCTTTTTGCTTTCCTCTGTTTTCCCCCTCCAAGCCCCGCACCCCTCCTGCCCTCTGCAGCTTGCCTCCGCCTGTCACTAGAGGGCAACGAAGGCTTCCAGAACTCATACTCACAGCTCGGCATCCTGAAACCCCATTTTTGCTCACGTTCAGTATGAATCAGCCGGAATGGCGAAGTGAACACAGGCATCACCTCCAAACCCTCACGTTGCGAAATGGCCTCGAACAGACGCTGTGGGAAACTGCTTCACAGCAGAAAGCTGTGGGAACACAGCTTGTCCCTCATTCTCTGGCTATGCTCTTTGTGTGTGCACACACGTGCAAGTAAAATTCGGTTCACCTTGGCTTTAAGTCTTCATGTGCACATCCTTGCAGTGCTCATGCACCGTGTGTGGGTATGCTGGTTGGAAATAGGGTATGTTTTGTTCAGTTCAAAGAGGCCAGTGGCATCCCTCTGGAAAAGGCCTTTGGCAGCAGTGCTGCTGCCTGATCAGCAGCTCCACGTGGATAAGAGAAAGGATGGGAACGTTTGTTGGTTGTTTTCTGTACGGTTCTGAACAGATTCTTTTTGTGACTTTTTGTCCAGTTCTGGGCTTCCCGGTTCAAGAAAGAAAAGGAATTACTGGAGAGAGACTAGTGGAGGCTCAGCAGAGTTGATGAGGGGCCTGGAGCATCTCTCCTATGAGAAAAGGCTGAGATACCTGAGTCTGTTCAGCCTGAAGAAGAGCAGACGACTGAGAGAGGATCTTATTAATGCTGATCAGTATCTACAGGGTGGGTGTCAAGAAGATGGGATGAGGTTCTTTTCAATGGTGCCCAGCAACAAGACACAAACTGGAACACAGGGAGTTTTATCTGAACATGAGAAAGAGCTTCTTTTTTTTGAGAGTGACAGAGCACTGGCACAGGCTGCCTGGAGAGGCTGTGGAGTCTCCTTCTCTGGAGAGATTCAAAATCTGCCTGTGCTCTTTTCTGTGTAAACTGCTGCAGGGAACCAGCTTTAGCAGAGGGGTTGGACTGGAGGATCTCCAGAGGTCCCTTCCAATCCCTATATTCTGGGATTCTGTGGGGGAAGGCAGAGGAAAGTGGTGGAGAGCTTACCAAGCAGTACTCATCACTCTGAGATCCCATATCTTCTTGCAGTGGCTACACTTGAGGCACAGAGATTTCCTTCCTAAGCCCCATAAGCAAGGGACATCTGTCTACTGNACTAGTGGAGGCTCAGCAGAGTTGATGAGGGGCCTGGAGCATCTCTCCTATGAGAAAAGGCTGAGATACCTGAGTCTGTTCAGCCTGAAGAAGAGCAGACGACTGAGAGAGGATCTTATTAATGCTGATCAGTATCTACAGGGTGGGTGTCAAGAAGATGGGATGAGGTTCTTTTCAATGGTGCCCAGCAACAAGACACAAACTGGAACACAGGGAGTTTTATCTGAACATGAGAAAGAGCTTCTTTTTTTTGAGAGTGACAGAGCACTGGCACAGGCTGCCTGGAGAGGCTGTGGAGTCTCCTTCTCTGGAGAGATTCAAAATCTGCCTGTGCTCTTTTCTGTGTAAACTGCTGCAGGGAACCAGCTTTAGCAGAGGGGTTGGACTGGAGGATCTCCAGAGGTCCCTTCCAATCCCTATATTCTGGGATTCTGTGGGGGAAGGCAGAGGAAAGTGGTGGAGAGCTTACCAAGCAGTACTCATCACTCTGAGATCCCATATCTTCTTGCAGTGGCTACACTTGAGGCACAGAGATTTCCTTCCTAAGCCCCATAAGCAAGGGACATCTGTCTACTGTTGTGCTGTTAGATGTTTTATCTGGCAATCAGGTCACAGGAGGCTGTGAGACTGACAAAGAGAAGGAAAGAAAGAATTATTGGTTATTCATCAAATAAAACTTTGGAGAACAATTACAAAATCAATTTAATAGTGAGATAAATACCAGATTTACCATTCTGGGGAGTTAAGTTTTGCATTTTCTGTTTTTCCAAATACTATATTAATTACTTTCCTCAAGAATCGTACTGTACAGGAAGGGAAGGGAATGTGATTGCATGATTCATGTGCTAGATATGTAAATTTACATACACATGATTAGGCATATATTTACAAGATATTTTCAGAGTGCTTCTAGTTCTATAACTTGGCAATTTTTTCCCCAGTAATATTCTCCAATGGAGGCGAATGAGGGAAAAGAATGCAATATTTATTATCCAAAATATGCTTATTCCAGGGCTGTCTGCACATAGTAATTGAACATATGGGCAGCTTAAGTAAAAGAAAGAAATAAAAATCTAGAAAACATTTTGCATGTAATGCTGAATAGTGATGATTTAGCTTCTTTCAATTTAAAATCCTCCCAAGCTTTTATTTGTCCTTAATTGAGGGTTAAGTGAAATGTAATTTCACAAATATAAAAATATCAGCACAAACATCAAAGCCTTCTAAACTTGGAGAAACCCTTATTTATATCAAATATTAGTACTATGCTTTTGAGCAGCACAAAATGATTTTGAATGGGACACTTCTACACAAATTGAAGCCTATCTGTAGTTCCATGATTCATGCTCTGCAGATCTATTTGATGGGTAAAATCCCAGCTGAATCATAAGAGAAAAAGCCTTGAACAGAAGGAACTTTTTCTCTTTCTTTTCTTTCTTTCTTTCTTTCTTTCTTTCTTTCTTTCTTTCTTTCTTTCTTTCTTTCTTTCTTTCTTTCTTTCTTTCTTTCTTTCTTTCTTTCTTTCTTTCTTTCTTTCTTTCTTTCTTTCTTTCTTTCTTTCTTTCTTTCTTTTCTTTCTTTTCTTTCTTTCTCTCTCTCTCTTTCTTTCTCTCTTTCTTTCTCTCTTTTTCTCTTTCTCTATTTCCTTCATGAAAGATAATGATTAGATCCATTATTTTTATTAATTATTACTGTTGTTTCACCATAGAGCAAAGATTTGAAGAGGAGTCACAGACATTATTTCAATGGTGCTCTGAGACCTTACAAGATACGACAAGAATCAGCTGAAAGAATACATGCAATGGTGGAGAAGTGAAGGAATGATGCTGGTAGAGTAGAAGACTAATTCAGTGTCAAATCAGTAAACTTCCAAGTTAGAAGAATGAAGACATGAGGCAGATAGATTAAAAAATGAGTGTATGTGAGAATTCAAAATATACAGCTAAGAGCATGGACACGTTAGTAGCCAGAGGGACCACAAAATACTGTAATACTGCAGGCTGTGTTCCAAAGCAATCTTAAACCAGAAGCCCCAAAGCTTCTGCTCCAATTACCTAATGTTCTTGACAATCAAATCAGACTTTCCAGTTGCAGAGCTCTTGAGAAATAAGCACATGCTGATTACATGAACTAGGAGCTCACAGCTAATGACACCACAGAAAATCATTTACACAGACATACCACAAACATTCACCCCAATCATATGACAGTTTTACAAAATGATGCAGTTTCAAATTGGTATAGCTGAAAAGGTTTCACGAGGATCAGCTTTAGACCAAAACTAGATTCAAGCACAAACCTCAGAGGCACGGGCACAACTTGGTAGGAGTTCATTTTAGATGAAGATCTATGTTGGATGTTAAAAGTAGCCCCCAGAAAACACACTGCACAACACACGAAATAGGGATGATGGTAACAAGTCAGGGGAAAAAAAAATGGTAACATCTTAATTATTACAGTTCTGATGAATGTGTGGGAAAAGCAAACAAAGCAAAATCCAAAATATACACAAATATGAACGGACAAAAGCAGCATTATCCAAAAGGTTTTCTCCTGTTGGTGATTCACGTGATGGATCTGAGTGTCCCTGAACAAACTCACACTCAGTGCTTTCTCTCTCCCTCTACAGTCAATTATCAGATATTCAGTACCAGCTAGAAGAGGATGTTGGCTAGGTAATGCAGTTCTCCAGATAGGATTAAATTGTGAGAGGAAAATTTAGGTCTAATTACAGCATTCAGCCATGAAGAAGCAGAAGGAGGACTGATCTGCTCAGCATTTTATACATATATATGATGGTAGCTGAGGTTTTTGTTTAAGAGCATCATTTCTCAGCTTCTTCCATAAGCTCAGTTTGATTTCTCAGTCATCAGATGGAGATTTTTTGAAATCCTTCTAAAATAAATCAGTATTATGTTTTCACTTCAGTAACTTTGTAATAATAGAAGGAAAGTGGCAGACGGCTGAACATGAGAGTGCAGGACAGAAACAGAAACCTGAGCTATTGTGGGAAAAGACAACAGATGCAGGCTGACTATCAACCCTGATGAACGATAAATCCACTTTCATTGTCTTTCCCGTGCTAAGTTTGAACTAACCAGTTCTGAAGTAGAGGTTGGGGTTATGTGAAACGACACGAGAAAGAAAAATTGGGGAGAGGGAGAACTGAATGTCTGGTATACAACATAGCTCCTCTCCAGAAGGAAGATGGAAGTTTTCCCTGCTTTGGCTACCGTCATGAGCTTTGCTAAAAAACAGAGTAGCCTTTACTGGTAACATGAAAGGAAAGTAGGGGGCAGGGTGTAAAATGTAGCATTTTTATGGGAAAATGGTGACTGGCGGAACTTGAGTAAGGGTATGCTGTCCTATCCCTGTGCCAGCTTCAATTGGCTCTGTGCTTCTGATTCACATCTATCTGCTTTCTTCAGAACACACACAGAGAGAGCACAGGAGTATGAGTGCTACTATCAGAACTTGCTTGTGAAGCACAGCTATGGACCTTTACAACTCCAACAGAGTGTTCCACTTGGCCTCTTGCTTACTATATTAGTTCTGAAAAAATAACAGCCTCCAGAATTTTATATAGACACAAAATTACAGTTCTCTATTTTTGTCTGCTTTGTGTTTTGATGTACCTGATTCCTCAGCTTGTGCTTTTAATTGTCCTTTCATTTCTCTTCGCTCAGGTTTTACTACCACTGAAACAGTTACATGTACACTTAGGAGTCAACTTATTTATCTTTTGTAAGCAGCCTCAAAGCAGATGAAGTGCACTAAGGAACATCATCCCTAATAAACAATAGCAATTTGCAATGTATTTCCACAGAGCAGAATAAACAGATAACAATTGACTTTAGTATTGCATATAAATAGCAAATTTGACCAAAGAGTATTTAAGAAGTGATAAATTACGTCTGTAGCAGTTTCCTGGTAACTGGACCAATTATGATCACAGAATCACAGAACTGTAGGGACTGGAAGGGACCTCTAGAGATCACCTAGTCCAGTGTATGATGGATGCTTTCCTTTATTCAACACTTTCTAAAGGGCTCTACTGAACACAACTACTAATTAGGCAATAAGCATTCTTCTTTTTCTATGCTGAATTAGAAAACTCAGCTTCTACAATGAGGTGAGTCAACTTACTAGCTTGATGTGACACGCCTGGTAAACTCACTGCATGCACTTCCTTTCAGTTTACTGAAAACCACACATGTCAGAGTCCCCTATTTAGATCACAAAAAGTACAAAAGTGAGACAGAGAAAAGGAACAATTGCAAATGGGGAAATGTTTACAAATCTTACTGTAAAATATGATTTGGACCTCTTTGTATTACAGCACTCATAAATCTGTATTAACACAGAAATAACTTCTTTTTGTTTTGAGTAGGGTGACAGCTCAATAGAGATCTAGATTTCCAGAACCTGCTTGTTTCATTTATTGAAGCCCAAGGAGAGCCTTTCTCACCAAGAACTACCGCAGAAATGCTCCTGTAAAATAATAAAATCCTGTTGACCGAAAGTAAATAAAATCCAGTGTGACTAAATCAGCTTGAAGATTTTTACAGGTCATTTTCCTGCTGCTAACTACAGAAATCTTCCCGTCCCTTTTGATTTATGGAGAAAAATAACCAGAAAGTGATCTTGAAACTGATCACGATGTGATGTCTTGGCACCCAGTCACCTGAAAGCTTGGTCAGCCATGTCCAAGAGACACAGCAATGGCCTCTGGTTCCTGACCTCTGTGTGAATCATCCCAGTGTTACTAGGGTAAAGAAGGCTAAAACACAGTAGAGGTACTCCCATTTCAGTTTCTTTTCAATGCAGCAACGCATGGAGTGTCTGAAGGAAATGGTCATAAGGGATTGTGAATGTGATCCACATTGTTTCACCATGAAACTGTTCCAAACAAAACCAAATTATCATTAGCACACTCAGTCATCAATAATTAGATTCTCACCTGCGGCTCCAGAGAAACCTCCAAAAAATCTGAGTATTCTTGACAGAATTAGGCTCTTCATCTGGATTCCTACAGCACATGTGGATTCCTACAGTTTTGTGCTATGTTTGCAAAGACCACACAGTGAGACATACCCTGCACGTGTCTATGCAGGCATGCAGCTGTGAACTCGTGATATAAAACCAGCACCTAAGATCACAAAATAATTTCTATGTAATATTTAAAATGCAATGTTAACAAAGTTTGGACTCTGAAATGTTCACACAGGGAAAGTATTTCTTTTAAAAGTTTTGCCATTAATTTTTTGTGGGAAAATCTGTCTTTACATGGGAATGATGCACTAAGGCAATGGGATCTTCTGTGCACTGCCCATTAGAGCCATCTGATGTGAACAGGTCAGAAGGAATACAAAGAGGCTGCTGTCACAAAGAACCCGGCCCAAATGTCGAAAACATGTTGTAAATTCTCCCCTTAATTCTTTTTCACTTTGCTTTCTGTTTGCTGTGGTTATGGGAAGCAAACACTAGGTGTTCCATCCTTACCACGGAGTGGTATTTTTCTTCAGTCATCAGCTGCATCTGAGTAAGCAGAGCTATTTTTAAACCCATCTAGCTCAGGAAAGCAATCACACAACTGCAGAGTCATTCTCAGCCCGGGGAATCACTTCTCTCCGTTTGCAGTGTCATGCAAATGGGAAAGGCATACAAACAGCATCCCATACATTTTCAGGAGCCTATGACTCAGTATCTGCTTCAGTCTCACTACCTTAACCTATAGCAATTTTTCTCTGTAGTTTTCCTGTAATGGCACTGACTATGCCCATGTTCAGTTCAACTTCTCCCAGCGGTGAGAACGTTTTAGAAAGTCATGAGCACAGCTGTGACTGCCACTTTCCCAGCTGACACATCAAGAGCTGAACAGGGGACCTCCAGAACAAGAAATGTGATATGTTCTTGAGCACCAAAACATCAGAGCTCCAACTGCCTCTTACAGCTTCTGCTTCTTCTGCCTGGCACGCAGACTTTGAGTGCTCAGTATTCTGCTGAACAAATGCAAAAGGTTCAGAACACTGCAGACTGAATGGAGTCCAGCATCACATCTGGCAAGTGTATCATACTTCATTTTCCCAGTAAGCATCCAAGAAGCATTGCACACAGATTCATTGAATGGACTTTGAATAGCTTCACTATCATTCGTAGACCGCTGTGATAAGAGACTCCAACACCAACATGACTCGCAGGTTAATATGAAAAATCAGTGTAGGGATGTTCTTTACAGAGGGAGCACCATTTATGGAAGGTTACACAAATGGAAGGATGTCACTGTATAAATTCTGACCTCCTGACATACAATTATTGATGCCCAACAGCAGCTTCTAGAAAGTGAAATGCTAGAGCAGTGATGGCGATGAGTGTCACCAATCCTCTCAGTAAACACAGGCTCATCACTTTCATATGTAAGGCAAATTTTCATCTTTCTCTTCTCACTAATATGGCACAGTACACACGAACAACTCTTGTGAAGAAGTATGTGCTGAACATAGGAGATACATGTCCAAAACCATCTGCTGGGAAATAACACTGCATGCCTCAGGCTGTAAGAACAAACGGAGAGAACACAAAGCAACCCCTTCGTTATTGTGGATACTTGGATAATAAACAGATGCCTTCAATACCTCAGGGCTGTAGGACAGGATGGTACATTCCACGGCTGTGGCAGGATGGCCTCTGTGTATTAACCACCGACACTGCTCTTCGGATCACCACCATGAGCCAAGAGCACATACTTGTGTTGAACACAAGAGGAGCGGGTATTTCCCACTTCCATACCAGTTGCTGCACGCACTCATCTGCCCAGCTTATCTTTCCCAATCATCAACTCTGTATCACTTTCAAAACAGTGATGCACATGCTGGGAAAACAAAGCACATTTCCCTAGCAGATTTCAAATCAAAACTCATGAGTGGGAGATATTTGTTCAAATTACCCAGTGCCACCCTTCTGAATTAATGGCAGTAATACGCCATTGCCATCCTCCACCACGCTGAGCTTTCCAGAAGGCTTCACTCACCCATTTCACCACACCTCACAATGCATTTCATTCAACCACCCAGCCTGAAGACAAGCCAGGAGACAAGCAAGGGATACAGACCTGATCAGCATCAGCAGAGCAGGCAAACCCATCCTGCTGTTATGCACCAGTGGGCAACAGCCGGTGGAATTCCCACAGTGCCAGCAGCAGCCCAGCACAGCCCAGCTCCGTACTGAAAGCAGCACAGCATTTGCTGGCAGCATGATCGGCAGGAACAGCACTTCACTGCTCCACAAAATATAGCAATAAACACACAGGGATGACCCCTGGGAGAATGGCTCTTTGCATGTTGTGTGCTCTGCCAGAATCGCTACAGAAAAGCCTCAGGTGTGGCAGCACCAATGTTCAATTGTGGCAAAAACATTCTGCAGTTGTTACAGAGATCCTCCAGTACATTTGGAAGGTGCTGTTCTTGCAGAGATTGGTTCCATTTGGCTACTCTGATCCACAGGAGACATGCTTTTGAGATGTTTGCTGTGGTTGCAGACATTACTGCCAGAGATGGGAAAAGGAGAGGTTGAAAATTTTATTTCAAGTATAATCCTCTACTATAGGTTGGTATTAATCTGTAAGTGAACCTGAGGAGGAAACAAAAATTGTTTTCTGTTCTGAACACCATTTTTTTTCTATCAGCAAGAGTTATCAGAGGGCTGGAGCACCTCTCCTATGAGGAGAGCTTGAGGGAGCTGGGTTTTAAACTAAGACAGGAGAGACTTAGGTTAGATGTTGGGAGGAAGCTTTTCACTCAGGGTGGGGATGCACTGGAACAGGTTGCCCAGAGGTTGTGGATGCCCCATTTCTGGAGGCACTCAAGACAAGGCTGGATGTGGCTCTGGGCAGCCTGCTCTAGTGGTTGGTGACCCTGCCCATGGCAGGGGGGTTGAAACTGGATGATCTTTGAGGTTCCCTTCAACCCAGGCCATTCTATGATTCTGTGATACAGGAACTCCGGTCCTATTATCTGACATCCATAAAGTTGCCTCTTTGCACTCTTTTCCAAAGCCTTTCTGCTGTTTTGTTGCTCAAGCATTTATGTTTCTCCAGCTCACAGTCTTTCTATCCAATTCAACTTAGAACAAATCTCCTGCTCTCTCACTATGTCAGCTTTCCTCATTCAAAAATGGAGGAAAAAATTCATTGCCTGCTTCTGTTAAATGAAGCTTGCAAGCGCTTTCAAATGATCTCTTTTTGGAGTAACTCTGTTTGGGATGGAGCTAACTTTCTTCCCAAAAGCCCACATGCTGCTGTGGATTAGGTTTATGATGGGAGAAGTGTTGCTAATGCACAAGTGTTTTAGTTATTGCTGGACAGTGCTCATACAGCATCAAGGCCTCCCCTGTCGGTGCTGGGCAGGGGGAGAACTCCTTCACTCCACTTCCTTTAAGTTTACAAGAAACCTATACTTTTGCCTACAGGAAAGAACCATGAACAAAGAGTTGGATTCATTATCTAGCAAATTCATAGCTCTTCTTTCATTCTGAGAGACTTCCTGGATAGATCACAGGAAATCAGAAATGACAGAGATTATGTTTCACTTCTTAAAGCTTCTGGGTCAAGTGATGGTCATTGCCATAGCTACAGAAATTCAGACAGAACTACTACAAAATGTACTTCAATCTGTAAGTGACAGTAATGGTGGTGCAAGAGTGAAGGAGTACAGGTACAACAGAAGAAAAGTCTGTAGGGAGAGATGGGCAAACTAATCTGAGGAAGTGTACCTGGTCTCATATAGCTTTCTCCAAACCATCCTATACTCTCTTGTAACATCCTTTGATGTATTAAAATGGCCTAATTTTGGTAAATAGAAGACAGTTTTCCAACCAGCTCTCAGAGGAAAAATCATATTTGCTGATCAGTGACATGGAAACCATGTCTCCAGTGGATATCCTTTAAGTTCAAAACCAGTGTTCCTGACACCTATCCCTTAAATGTCTGTCAATCTCCATGCACTTGAACTAGAATGCCATGGTTAACTTTCTCACTGCTGATTTTTAAGCATTTCAGTATTCACCTTCTTAAGAAGAGCAAGGCATCAATTTAAAAAAAATTATAATAGGCAATTCTGTTATCAGTTTTAAGATAAAACTTTGAGTTTTTGTCTAAGAATTAAGTGAGTCTAAGTGAAAACTGAGTATGGCCTTCATTCTGTGGACCAGATATGCAATCATTCGTAGTCTTTTTGCCTTTAAACCATCTGCAACAGTACATCATTATTATTTCTGCAAGATTCAAATGGCAAAGCAAACATAAAAATGAACAGACTTACTCAAGGTCAGGCAGTATGCACAAGGCAAGAGATGGCAGAAATCAGTGCATATCTCAATTTATATTCTCAAACTCAATCCATTAGATGGTGACCTCCCTATTCATTAAATATGCTAGTAATTCTCATCAGGAACTTTGAAGAAAATGATTGATAGATCTCGAGTTCCCCGTGGACTTTCTTCTAAAGTTTATGGGAAAAAAGACTGTTCCATAATTTTCCATAATTTTAATTTGAGTTGTCTGCTCTAAAACACGTTAATTCTGTAACAAACTCAACATTTTGCATACATATAATTAGCTGCAGAAAGCATATTATTCAGATCCAACAAGATCTATTTCTCTTGAACAGCAAATCTGAGTTCCTACCTCTGAAGGACACCCATGAAAAGCATTGCAATGGTACTCTCCAGGAGCCAGCACTTTGAAGAAAGGTGTTTCTTGTGGAATTCTGTTTGAATTTTCCATAACCACACACTCCTGCAGGTCCACATTGGGCCCCATTATTGTGCTGAGGTTGAACAGGTACTGCTACGCAGTACCCTGGCCACACTATTTGTTCACACTCCTTGAACTCTTTTTGAGAGCAGGAAGTGTCAAAATTACCATCAAATGTGATGGACAACACTCTACAATTAAGATTACACAGATTCTTGCTTATAAGAAAATACATTCACATGAGTGTCAAAGTTCTCAGCAACTGCTATCTCTACAGCATTATTTTCTCATTTTACTGCACAGAAGACTACACTGATGACTCAAAACAGCTCAACACTGCTTTCCCCTGTCCTGCCAGAATGATCACTGCATTTTCTTCTTCACACAGACTGAGACATGGAGCATCAGGGGAACATCACCAGGCAGTGCCCTGTGAGCATGAAACTGAATAGATTTTGAGTAAATGCTGCTATTTATGTAGAAGTGGTGTGGTGTCGGGGGGAGAGTGCTTGGTATAGTAAGGGCACTTCTACTTTCTCGCTCCATTCACTTTATGCCTCTCGACCCTTCTTCAGAATTCTATCTCTGAGCACTGTTTCACCATCATCAAGCACAAGGACATCCTAAGAAGCCTGCAGTACCTCTATTCTGACTTACTCATGGTGCCATCTACTTGAGTACAATTTCTTTTGAGGTTTCTTATGGGAAAACTCCATTCTCAATCAAAAAACAAACACTTAGAGTATGTGAATGAAACTTTTCTCTCCCCAAACCCCAGGGACCTATTTGCTCTCTAGGTCAGAAAAACTTAAGAAATGTGTCAGCTGATGTTCTAGTTAGAATGAGTGTCTGCATCAGCGACATCACAGAGCCTGCATTCAGGAGCTCCACAACGTGGTATTCATGTACAAGACAAACTCACAAAAAATCAGATTTTCACCTGCAACCTTTTGTTTCCAGTCTTGCAATTGAATGACTGGCATTTAGCCATGGTTAAAACATCTGATCTCTTCTCTTTNTAAAATTGCCTGGAGTTTGAGGAAAGGTAACAGAAATCAGACAGCTCAAAGCACTCTGCATTGGTCAAAGCAAAAGAAAATCCAATCAGTCTATACAGGATCCCCAGAGGATCACGTGTTAAGAATGTCAGAGCTGAGGAGTTTCCTGCAACCTGAAAAGGGTTTGTTAGGAGTATCAGTTCTTAGGAGAAAGTGTCCTATGACCTACACAGGTCAGCACTTCTCACCAGGAATAGATATGATGGGCAAACCCCTCAGTTTAATAAACAAGCCCAAAGAAGTCATTTGCTTGTAAGTAGAAGTGGTGGCTGTAGTGCTGAAAGTCTGTGAGCATGAAAATGGTCTCAAGCTGTTGATACCTTCTGAGATTTTCACATTCCTCTAAATAAAACTACAGCTCAAACTCGTGATAGAGCTGCAAGGACTGAGCATAGTACACCAGCTTCTCAGATTGAGAGAGTATCAGGACTAGAAATAAACTGCAGTCTGCAAAGACAGATCCAGTGAATTGATACTACTGAGCCACGGGCAAACAAAAGAGATGCTGCAAAAAGTAAAGATAGCAAGAAGAAAAAGACACTCCCAAAAAAGATCTGGGGACAAGGGTGGATGGCAAGCTGGACATGAGCCAGCAGCGTGCCCTTGCAGCCCAGAAAGCCAACTGTATCCCAGACTGAATCAAAAGATGTGTGGCCAGCAGGGCAAGGGAGGTGCTCCTGCCCCTGTGCTCTGCTTCTGTGAGAGCAGGGCCTGGAACAGAACAACTGCTTAGTGGAAGCAATATCCATCACAGGACAAATAAACCTGAACCAAGAGGCAGAATGCAGCAAAGATCTAAAGCATTAAAGTGTAACAGAACAAAACAGAAAGAAGCATATTGCTTGGACATCAAACTGATCAAAAGGCACAAATAAGATATGCAGAAGTGCATATCCTGTTTATCTACTCTCACCCATAAAGATGAGGCTGAACTGCCTAAGTCCAAATAAAGGCAAAAAGAAGAGTTAGTGAAAAGCAAGCAGATTGCTTCATATCTGTCCCACTTCGTGGCTCCTCATTTTGGCTATTCCAGCCACACTGTGATTAGGGCCCTGGGAATTTGCCCTAAACAGCAAAACACTTCTGGTTTTGGCATTCTCCAAAGTTCAAATCAGATAAAAAACACATGGAAAAACTTACACTTGAAAGAAATGAAAACCATACTATTTCTCCTAACAACACTAAATATTGTATGTGTATAAACTGAAAACATGACTGAAAGAAGAATGTTGCAACGCAGACCAGAAACTCAAAGCAGAGAAATAACCACATTTGTACGTAATAGCAGTGAGATCACCCAGCCTGGGAGTACTGAATGTCCCCAAAGTAACCTCTCAGGTTTCCCATTCCAACATGTAGAACAGTGAATTCACAGAACAACCAGCACAATAACATATATAAAGGATGTTTACAGAAGGGCAGTAAACACGGCTGCAGATCAGTGTTAACCTATGAGTCACAGAAATATAAACTCTGAATTTGTTTAGCACAAAACTTAGACGGTCAAACACACGCAGGGCTCTGAGTTGGGCATCTTTGGTAGAGATGAGAATTTGGAGATGTGTCATGGGATGTCACTGGGGCCAGTAAGTCAGCACTGGCTTTCTACTCCTGTTTGCACTGCAGAGTCAACAGTAAAGGAGGTGTGGACTGCTGTTTATTCGACATCATACAGCAGCAAGAGGATTGCTTGCTACTTTTGAATCAGTTCTGTTTATTAGGTCAGCCAAAAGCCCCGGAACATCTTATGAGTGCCATTAGGCCATAGCTTGCCTTCCAAGAATGCCAGTAGTGATGTGAGACAGCTGCAATCAATCCGCCGTGCCAAACAACACCTGGAGACCACAGCTAAAAAACTGCATGAAGTAGCACAGAGCATACCTGCTGTTCTGTAATTCTGTTCACAATTACTGCACTTCAAACAGCCATCATTTCAGTGTCTCACTGAGAAATGACCAAAGCAGTGCCTCTCACCACACCAGCTGCTTTATCAGCAAACGTGCTGAACTGAAGGCAATCCAGGAAAAGCCAGGTCACTGCGAACACGTCGCAGGGTCTGACTCACATTCTGGCACAGCTTCCAGTCACTGAATTCCCGAGAATTCCTCCACATTTCAGAACTGACAAAAGGGAACAGTCATCCAAGGGCATTCCCAAGAACCTAAGGGATCCATTTCTTACTCAGGATTTACGCAGGGCAAATTTCCCTCAAGCCAGTGGTGTTTTCCTCTGGCTTTATTCAAAGATCCATTCAGATCAGGTTTTCAGTAATCAGATGTGATGCTTAATTTTAATACATTGATACTGCATTAAGAACACAACTGCTTTATAAGCTATTCTTTTTGCTAACTACCTAAACTTGCTGATGCTGGTCTGAAGATGTTGCTGCCATATCTGCAGATGCTTGGGGTTCACTAGCTGAACTGGCAGGAAACCAAGCAGATTTCTCTGTTACTTGCATTTTGCCATTTGTTTCTACAACAAATTTCATCAGCCAAGGAAAGCAGTTTTGCTCCAAATTTTTCGCTCAGGGCTGACCATGGTACAGTGATACCGAAAATGGAAATTAATATATATTTTTTTGCTTTTCTTATGATCAAACATGAAAACTACAAAATGGTGGAGTCTTTTAGGGACAAACTTCCATTTCTTCCTAGGAAAAAGTGTCTTCTGGTTGTAGCACATAACTTTGTCTTCAATTAATGAGTCAGAATCTGTGTTTCCTCAACATCTGCACATCTCCCCATTTCAGTGTGTAATGATGGAGTATCAGCACTGGAAAAAAGATGAAATAACCAGCATACCGCAGCCATGCATCCTGGGCAGGCCTGTCACCATTTTCTCCCGCACAGTGTCTTCCATCTCCGTGAATTCAACTTGCGTTTGTATAAACAGCAAAACTAACTGCTGAACGTGAGCTGGACGTTCGGAAAAACGCGGTCAAGAGCAGAAATGGCACTGAGTGCCGCGGTCAGTGAGGGGCGGGCTGGGTCGGACCAGGTGACCGCGGAGCTCTTCTTTAACCTTAACGACACTATTGCATCCGATTGTTGCTTAATCCTTTCTAGCGTGACTCAGGTAACAAAACAACGACCGAACCTACAGAGGCTGCGGCCCTCAGCCCCGCAGCCGCGGGGTGTGAGCGGGCCGG
>VXAB01001205.1:49819-100139 GCA_013399175.1 Odontophorus gujanensis
GGAAGAGCGAAGCCGGCTCCGCTCCGCAGTTTGCATGCAGCTCGGCCCGGAGGACGGAGAGAAGGGGCGGCGGTGCGAGCGGAGCCCGTCCCCCCCGGCTATGTGCTCGGTGAGCGAGGCCGGCAGCGCGGACCCGCTGGTGTCCCGCTTCAGGCAGGTGGAGGAAACGCTGGAAAAGCTGCACCGCGAGAACAGGAGCCTGAAGAGCAAAGTGCCGCGCTACAACGCGATCTGCGCGCTGTACCACGAGTCCGCCCAGCAGCTGAAGCAGCTCCAGCTGCAGCTCGCCGCTAAGGACGCGGCGGTGCGGGAGCTCAGGGGCAGCCTGGCCCGGCAGCAGCTGCAGCAGCAGCAGGGAAGCAGCGAGGCGGTGGCCGAGCCCGCCCCGTCGCTGGTGGAAAGCTTGCTGGAGCAGCTGGGACAGGCCCGGGAGCGGCTGCGGGACTGCGAGCGGCACTCGGCGCTGCGGGTGGAGGAGCTGAGCCAGGTGAGGGCGGTCCCGCTGACACCGCCGTGGGCTCGGGGCTGCACCGCGGACACACAGCGCGGCGGTGCGAGCCGTCACGGAGCTGGTGTTGTGAGAGCTGGGGATGGTCGGCGTGGAGGAGAGAAGGCTCCGAGGAGAGCTGAGAGCGGCCCTTCCCTGCCTAAAGGGGGGGAAGGTTGGGATAGGGCAAGGGGAAATGGTTTCAAACTGGAAGAGGAGAGGTTAAATGGGATGTAAGGGGAAAAAGGTTTTGTGCGATAGCGGTGGTGAGGCGCTGGAATGGGTTGCCCGGCTGTGCCGTTCCTGGACACAGCTGAGGTCAGGATGGATGCCCGGAGCACCCTGTGGAGCTGTGGGTGTCCCTGCTGATTGCAGGGGAGTAGGACGAGGCGGCCTTTAAGGCTCCCTTCCAACACAGAAGTACCTGTGCACCAGAAGCAGTTGGTACAAGTGAAGTACAAATGATGGGTAACGCACCATTTTCTGTTATTCTCGTGAAAGCAGTGGTTGGTGTTGTATTGACAACCATCGTGCTTCAGTATCAGGAGACTTTAACTCTGCATAGTGACAGACTGGGGAAATAGGATCCCTTTTGTGACACAGCACAGAGCTGTGCCCCCCCTCTCTCCCCCGGCACTATTTTTGGGGGTGTCGCTAAGACTTTCCCATGCTCAGTCTTACAATGCTTGAAGAATTTTTAAGCTTTTCTTTCTGTATGAAGCTGTATGAAGGAGGAATTTCCAAACCAAGAAGCAGTACTTAAAACTGAAACAAGTGTTTCTGTCATAAGCCGTCTCTTGACCTAATGTTTATACAAAACATTTTCCACATATGACACTCACCTAAAATGCATGTAAATGTGTTCAGGTCTGGAAATTTGTAGTAAGAGGTGATCTCAGTGGCACTTGCAGACCGGTGGGATCCAAATACATTCTGGAGCCTGACACTGAATGCCTTTAATCTGTAGCAAAGGGGAAATTCAGCACAATGTGAAAGAATTTAAATGTCAGTAATGAGTACTATTTCTGTAAGTTACACTGGAAATTTTGTTTTTTTTTTTTTTTATTTTTAGACATAAATGTTTTATTTCTATTCTGAAACACTGAAAATGCCACCACTAAAAATAACAACAAAAGAGATGCTTTCTGAAGTTGGAGGCCCATGTGGTGGAGGTGATTTCTCTGGTATACATCCCATCAGTGCTCCTGAGGAACTGATGGGGTCAAGTCAAGCTTGAATGCTTGCTTAGGGCAGCACTGGCTCTGCAGAGGTCTGCCACCCACCAGTGTCCTTTGCTTTTTGGGGATGATGGGCACAGGCTGCTTTTGGCCAAGCCAGGACTGGTGTACTGTGGATGCATGCTACCTGAGAGCAGTTGTAGCTGTCGGTAAGCTGGCTTCTTTCCTCTCAGAGGACCTAGGTTAGGTGCTAACTTGATGCAGTGTGGATGACCCATGGTTTTGATTCAACAAGAATGTGCAGCAATGAGATGCACATTTCTTTTATCAGAGTATCCCCAGGAGTCAGCTATGTTGGAGCCAGCTATTGCCAATAATTATTGCTGCTAAAGGATTTAACTTTCTGTTTGCTTGTCCTTACCACTCCACCTTTCTTAGGTGGGAGAGCTGCTGCTCTGCTTTGCCCTCGTTACAGTTCCAGGCAATAAAGATGCTTGTTTTTTTGTTAAGATGATTTACCAGCTCCAGTATCTCTTTGGAGGCAAATCTCTACTGTCTGGTCATTTAGCATGCAGGATTAGGAGGCATTTCTCAGTTGCCTCAGTTATTCCTTTTAAATGCTTCTTGTAAGTTCCATCTTTGGTTCGTAGCTGCTGTAAATGGATTTCATAAAAGCTTGGCACATTTCTGCATGTTTCTGTATTCTTCATTGTGCTGACCAGGAAGTGCTTGGATGGCTGCCTGGGCAGTTTCGGACTCTGACTGACTGATCTGTTGGTTCTAAGGTTGTGTGTTATATAGAAATGATTTATTTTAACCTTTTAACTACTTTGCAGGGAGCATAGCAGCAATATGGAATTAGCACAATGTTAAAATTCAATCTTATGTTTTGGCTTTTGCGCTCACTTCACTTTAAATAACTTCCTCCTCCCTTATGTTTAGGAAGTGCAGAAGTTGAATCAGCAGCTAGAGGAGAAAAACGCCGAGATAGAGCAGATGATAAATCAGCCTCCATACGAAAAGGAGAGAGAAATCTTACGACTTCAGAAGAGCTTGGCAGAGCGAGAGAAGGCACAGGCCACCAGCAATGTTCTGTGCCGGTCACTCACGGATGAAACTCACCAGCTTCAACGCAAATTAGCATCCACAGCAGAAATGTGTCAACATCTGGCAAAATGTTTAGAAGAGAAGCAAAGAAAAGAGAAGGGGAATTCGGATGACCAGATTGCTACTGAAAGATCTAATCAGGTATTTTTCAGCTGCTATGTTTTGTGCGTGTACTAATAGCTTCTGAAGTACTCGTTATAACACAGTTATGTTTCTCACTGCTTTCTAATTATGCCTTCAAATAATTTTTGCGTGGTGAAAAAACTACAATGGTCATCTCTGAAGAACTGAATTACCATAAGTTGGGGGTTGAAGCAGTTGTCAGGCACTCGAGTTCTGTCCATCTCATTTTTCTCTGACTTTTCATGGGCATTTCCAGCCTCAGCAACTCCCTGACTGCAATTCTTCCCTGCACAGGCAGCAGGCAGATTCCTTCTTGAGGCTGAAGAACGTGTGCATCACCAGATGGTGCTGTGTTTTTTGAGGGCAATATGTGATGATTGCTGTAAGCAACTGAGTCACAAAATAAGGAATAATTTTCTTAAATGTAGTATTTCAATTAATAACTCTATAGCACGTGGCTTTGCATGTGTAGTATGGAGCTACAGAAAGTTGGTTAGGAAAGAGCAAGTCAAAGCATCTTACCTATTTTTGCTCTGGGGTTCCCCTTTGCCCTCCCACTCTAAGATAATGCTTCTCTCCAGCAAGCGTGTTTAGACAAAGTGCTTTGTGATAGGAAAGGGGCAGAAATGTCCTGGAGGAGGGGGGGAGGTGCAAACACCTGGATTTTGTCACACTGTTGTGGCTTTACAACATCATCACCTTAGTTGGAGCTTTTCAGCGAAGGTGGTTCCAGAAACCATGGTGGGTTGCAGTGATGAAGCACTTCATGAAAATACCAGAAGTGAATACCATTAGAGCTACTGTCTCTAAAACCAGTGCTGTAGCACTGTGTAGCACGTATAGTTCTGTCGTGTGATTTCATTATGTGGTGGTAAAGCTGTGTTTTGGATGATCGTGCACCAATGATTTTGTGATAAATACAAGTGTGGGTCTCTTCCCTTCTGTTAAACACTCAAGGAGCACTTCTAAAGGAATCTTAATCACATTAAAACTACCTCTAAGAAATAGTAGAGGTGGAGTTGGTATAAGAAAGAAGGACTATATAAGGGACTTGAAGCTTCCAGTGTTCTCATACTTTTTATAATTGATAAAAAGGAAACTCGATTGACTTTGATGTATGTAATAACTAGCTAACCTTGTCCAGCGGGGACTTCCCTGTTGAAGAGAAATTTCAGAGGCAAGTACTAGCTGATTCTAGGGAATTTTGTACAAAAGTGCTCTATATTACTCACGTACACTGGGGTTTTTTTAAAGCAGATGTCACAACTGTATATAAAAAAAAAAATTGTATCCTTTCAGTCAATTTAGCATGCAGCTTTTTTTAAGAGTGATTACCTCCTCATAGTAGCCAAAATTGGCAGTAATAGCAGAGCGAGATGAGGGCATGTATGTGACCCGTCATGCATTTTCCCCACTCCAAATACAGTTTCCAGTAACCCCAAGTAAACTGTCTACACTGCTGACAACAGCACTTGACCCGTTGGCATGTGAATTATAGTTGGCCTTGTTGCTTTAGGAGGCTTAGAGTGCAACCTGATTTTATGAGACCACACAGACATACTTAAAAGCAGTACCGAGTTTGTGAAAAACTGATTATGTTGTGCTTATTAAGGTGAAAAGCTGTATGCTATTCTCTTAGTATAGGATAAGAATTATAGAGAAAGAAGGAGGCAAATGTATGTATTTGTTACTGATAGCAAGTACTTACTAGAGAAATTACCTCCAGTATAACAGCATAGCTAAATAACACTTTCTTTATCTGAAAATTACAGGTATTAGACAATGAAACTCCACTTCAAGCCCTCATATGCAAACTACAAGATGAAAACAGAATGTTAAAACAGAAAGTAGCTCATGTGAGTACTTCTATTTTATACAAAATAAAAATGCGATTATTTTGAATTACAGTACTTGGATTAACTGGGTCTTACCCCTTCCAAACCCCTTACCCCTTCCAGTTTAATGCAATTCCCAGATTGGTTTAGTCTTTTCAGCATTGTCTTTGTTCTCTTGACAAAGAACAGCTTATTATGTTATATTAAATCTAATTTGGTTGTTAAAAATACTGCAGAAGGAAATGGCTTTCTTGTTCCTTCCCTGCATCAGTATTCCACTCTGGAAGAATGGCACCAGTCTGAGAGTGACTACCAACCCTTCCCATTCCATGTGATTTAATACTATCTCTCTGGCTTGGCAGATGGGGAAGGCTTTCTATGAAGACCCAGCTTATAGCATAATGACCTTCTATGCTCCCATGAAGTAGCTCATCAACACTCAGTGGTTGAGTCAGCATATTATATACTATATGTGTAGAGAAATTTGGGTCCTGCCCCTATAGACAGTCTATGAAAGCCTGGAAGGTTGCATCTTTGTGTTGTATGACATTGCTGGGTGGTCTTTCAGGTGGAAGACTTGAATGCAAAGTGGCAGAAGTACGATGCCAGTAGAGATGAGTATGTGAAACGACTCCACTTGCAGCTGAAAGAGCTGAAGTCACAACTGGAGCAGCAGCACGGGATACCTTCAGCACAAACCAATTCTGAGCTGATGCAAAAGGAAATACTCCGACTAAACAAGCTACTGGAAGAAAAAATGAATGAGTGCAAAAAATCAAGGAGAGAATTAGAAGACATGAAGAAGGCTAGAGAAGGAGATAATGAGCGCATACAAATGCTGGAGCAACAGGTTATTATTATTATTTTTTTTCCCCTAGATTTGAGAATTCTTACTTTTTCCCCAGACCTCAAATCTCTTCCTTCTGCCACTTGTCACTTGAGCGCATAATACACCCCCTGTGATCCAAGCAGAGATGGTCAGAGACCTGCTCCTCCATCTGAACTGTCATAAGTCCATGGGACCAGATGGGATCCAACCCCAGGGTGCTGAGGGAGCTGGCAGAGGTGATTGTCAAGCTGCTTTCTACCATCTGTCAGCATTCCTGGTTATCTGGAGAGGTCCCACAAGATTGGAGGCTTGCTGATGTGACTCAAAGGACACAAAGGGCAGGTCATGCTTGTCCAACCTCATCTCCTTCTATGACTGGGTGACCAGACTGGTAGATGAGGGAAAGGCTGTTGATGTAGTCTACCTGGACTTCAGCAAGGCCTTTGACACGGTCTCCCACAGTATTCTCCTGGGGAAACTGGCAGCCCGTGGTGTGGACAGGTTCACTCTCCTCTGGGTGGGGAACTGGCTAGAGGGCCGTGCCCAGCGGGTAGTGGTTAATGGAGTTAAGTCCAGCTGGCGTCCTGTTACGAGTGGTGTCCCCCAGGGGTCGGTATTGGGGCCCATCTTGTTTAATATCTTTATTGATGACCTAGATGAGGGGATTGAGTGTACCCTCAGTAAGTTTGCAGATGACACCAAGCTGGGAGGATGTGTTGATCTGCCTGAGGGTAGGGAGGCCCTTCAGAGGGATTTGGATAGGCTGAATAGCTGGGCTGAGATCAATGGGATGAGGTTCAATAAGGCCAAGTGCCGGGTCCTGCACTTTGGCCACAATAACCCCATGCAATGCTATAGGCTTGGGGCAGAGTGGCTTGAAGACTGCATAGAGGAAAAGGACCTGGGGGTGTTGGTTGATGCTCGGCTTAACATGAGCCGGCAGTGTGCCCAGGTGGCCAAGAAGGCCAACGGCATCCTGGCCTGTATTAGAAATAGTGTAGCCAGCAGGAGCAGGGAGGTGATCATCCCCCTGTACTCAGCTCTGGTGCGGCCGCACCTCGAGTACTGTGTTCAGTTTTGGGCCCCTCACTACAAGAAAGACATTGAGGCCCTGGAGCGTGTTCAGAGAAGGGCAACAAAACTGGTGAGGGGTCTGGAGCACAAGTCTTATGAGGAGCGGCTGAGGGAGCTGGGATTGTTTAGTCTGGAGAAAAGGAGGCTCAGTGGGGACCTTATTGCACTCTACCACTTCCTGAAGGGGGATTGTGGTGCGGAGGGGGTCAGCCTCTTCTCCCAGATTACTAGTGACAGGACGAGAGGGAATGGCCACAAGTTGCGCCGGGGAAGATTTAGATTAGATTTGAGGAAAAATTTTTTCTCTGGAGTGGTCAGGCACTGGAATGGCCTGCCTAGGGAGGTGGTTGAGGCACCATCCCTAGCGCTGTTCAAGAAGCGTTTAGATGAGGTGCTAAGGGATTTGATTTAGTAGTTTAGTGGGTGGGGATGGTGATAGGAGGATGGTTGGACTAGATGATCTTGTAGGTCCTTTCCAACCTAATGTATCTATGAATCTATTGTCTTGCCTCATTTGGCTACTTATCAACACTTGGAAGAAGAATCCCTACTTAAAGAATACATGCAGTTCTGCTGCCATTAATATTTTTGTCAAAAAAAATCTAAGAAAGTACAACTGCCATTAAAGCACAGATATAATAGAAATAACATACTGAGATTCTGAAAATAAGGACTTACAAAGTGAAGAATCTCAGCCTCAACTCTTAAACCCAACCTGCCATACTGTAACTTAGTTAACATACTAACAATTCTTTTTCAGGTCCTGGTTTATAAAGATGATTTCACGTCAGAGAGATCAGACAGGGAACGAGCACAGAGTAAAATACAAGAACTTCAGCTAGAAGTTTCATGTCTGCAACACCAGCTAGCAAGAAAACAAGAAGGCAAGAAGGTAAGCAAGTGAAACAACAGTTTTTCAAATGAGAACATCTCATCTAAAATGTACTTTTAAAAAACATTAAAAAAAAAAAAAACCTTAGTGCTTCTAAAGACATTTCAGTTCATGCAGCATCAGAAACTGTTGCTTTGTGTCTGTGCTCCAGTGGAGAACAAATCTCTTTCCAGTCCATTTTCCCTCTTTTCATTGACCACAGTAATTGTGAATTGTTATAAGGAAGACAGGAAACATTGACTTTGGTAACAAAAGGGCATCTTCAAAGTAGCATGCTAGCTCCATCCTGTTTTCTACAAGCCTGCTTTTCTGAATCAGTGTTGCCTATTCTATTTGCAAATCTTCAGCTAAAAACCTAAGCCTCTGTTCAGATAAAGGTGGTAAAATGATTTTGAAGAATATACTTCATTTTTTTTCAACAGCTCTTCTTTGTCTTTCTAGGACTCCAGAGACACGAGCAGTCGTTTCAGAGTTCACACTGGTAACCAAAATCATGTGCATATACAGACAAAAGTTGAACATCTACGAGGCAGCAGCCCAGGCCAACCAGGCACAAGAAGAACAGCCTCACAATCTGAGCAGACTTCCCCACCTGCAGACAATGGGAACTCAGGATCAGAGGGCAGGGCACAGGGTGAACTTAGATGTCCTCACTGTATGAGATTTTTCAGTGATGAACTCAGTGATGAATTTCTCAAGCACGTTACGGAATGTTGCCAGTGACAGTGTGATGTGAGGCATATAAATCAATCACTACTTTATAGACAGTAAAACTTGGAAAACTTGGCCCGTCTCCTATAGTCCTAAACCAGAGTAGTTCAAATGGACAGCTCTCAGGAACTAGGAGGATGAACAGAATCTACCTCTTGATTTCGCCTTCTCTTGGACTGCATGAAAGACTCTGACAAAAAGCAAAATCTTTCTGTGAAGAACTTAACTGTGAGCAATGCAAGCATAATGCAAATTCTACTACAAACTAAAGAAAACAAAACTCACAGTAGACTGCAGTTTGACTCTTGAGTCAAACTGTTCCCAGCAGTCTGAAGGTGTGCGTTCAGAGTCACTGAACTTGAAAACATCACTCTCTTCCAAACAGTGCATGCTGAAGAATGGGGGAGGAGCAGTTTGGCATAGGAAAAATCTTCTTGTCTTTTATCTGGATTAAAAGTGAAAGTATTTTCTTGGAGACTGAAGCTGAACTTTCAGACATCTTACCTGAAAATCCTTGTGTTCAACTGAAAGCAGGAGAAGTAAAGAAAACATTCACGGGCTGGCTGCTGACTAACACTAGCCTGTCTCTTTGCACAGAAACAATGTACAGGGATATTTATTTTTTTTTCTGTGCCATAAATAATTCACACATTTGCAAAGGTGTTTGTATAATTATTGCATTCCAATTTTACTTAAGTATTATTTTTATAATAAAAGTGGTTGTGCAGTTGCTTTACTGTAGTCAAAACTGTCTTTTAGTGTAACGTCAAAAAGTCAAAGTATGTTACCTAGTGGCTAACTAAATGTCACGGTTTCAGGTATGAGTTATTCCTTTCCTGCAGTGATAACCAGCATCTCAAACTATATTCAAATATGTTGAAAATCACTCATTTCAGAGGACAAATGACATTTCAGATGTATGAGAATATGCTTAATGCCCTACCCTGCTGCATAACGTTTGGGACTATGCCACTGCTAGCTTAAATATCTTCATGTCCTGTCTGCGCTGGTGACAGCCCCTGAGCTGTACGAGGAAGTTGTTTTGAGAGCAAAGATTAGCCCTTACAGTGTCTACACAATGGGGCTGGAGGATTTTTCTCCGCCATAGCTCTGAGTATTTCCTAATAGGTCACAGCTAAATGATGTACAGACAAATAAACCAAAGAAATCCAGCCACCCTATTTAACACCACCCTTGTCTTCTGCTTTGCTTCCTTTTCAGGAGCACACTTAAAGAGGATTGTGCATTTGCTCAGGCTACAGCGGTATTATTTTTTTCTTCCCCCTCAGCTTCCAGTAATTACAAGGATTTTTTACAGCATCAACTGTCCCTTGATCTCCCATTGAGAGGAGTTGCTCTTGGTGAACAGCAGCTTGCAAGGAGTTAAATCCAATCTCCAGTTTATTTTCCCACACAGCACTGAATTTTGATCTGTTCTCTTCTTCCTGTTTCCATGTGGTTTCAACATAAGTACGTGAACAAAGCATTCTTTGCTGTGGTCCACGTTCACAAAGCTTGAGGGGAAATGGTACACTCCTCCCTCCCCACCACACATAACAAAGCACCACAGCAGTGCTGTCTGTATGATGAACATCTGGATGGCTACAGAACAGCTGGAAGAACTGGAACTTCACAGAGGGAAAGCTGCTCTCCTTGGATGAAAGGGAATTTCCTTTCCTTGGGACAGCAGTAGTCCACCTCGTGGCCCAGAGCCAATCCTTGAGCAAGATGTGTAAGAAATTCTGTGATTTTTAGGGTGTCCGTTTTGCACATTGCCTTTTAAGGTCTGAGAGATCAGACGTAGCACACAGAATATATGCTGAAAAAAATATGATTAAACTTCCTGTGGCATAAGCTAATCTCTCAATGGTTATTTTATTTCTTTTGCCTGTTGTCTCCTTAGACAAACCTTGTTTATGGTTTTAACATAAATTAGTACTAGCCTGTGGGTATAGTTGCACCGACTGAAACACAACTATTTAGATATGGATGGAAGAATTAGATACAGGAAGCTGCAGTACACAGAAATCAACAAAGATATCCTTGATGTTCTTATTGTTTCAAGTCCTGTAAATTAGTTCCCTCCCTGTCAAAGCAGAGGTTGGAATGCAATTCCTGGAAAAGGAGGATTCAGGTGAAATGAATGCTGGGAAACGGGATATGCCTACAAAGAGGGCCACGTTGACCCACCAAATACAAACTGATCAAGTTATAGATCAAGCATAGGTTACAGCAAGTCTCTCAGAGCCTAAAGCTGTAAGATGAAAGACTGAAATTTGAATATCAGTGTCAAAAATCCAGGATAGATCTGCTGCTTTTCAGCATAAAAACACCTCAGCTTTGGGGTTATTTTACTACTTCCTATTTTTGCCCAACACTAGTAGGAAGAGCCATATCTATTTCTCCTTGTGCTTAACCAAGAAACCAATTAGACACTGTAAAACTAAACTACCAGTGTCTTCTACACACAAATGTTTGATTCAGCTTATAAGGCATACACTATCTGTCCTAAAAAAAGTCTTACCCAGTGCTTTGCCATCTCCTCAGCAAGCATAAACATCAGTGCTTCCCAAGCAATTCCTACCAACTCCTACACTCACAGTTCAGCTTCCTCAAATTGTAAGCTGGAACCATCAGCTCCACTGTCCAACACTGAAGTAAAAGCAGCCATGAATTCCCACCATTTTTGAACCCTTTATATTAAGGACAGCTCCTCTGGCCTCACTCAGTTTTTCTCTGCCACTTGGATGGCTGTCCACACAGCGTGCATCTTGTTTGCTCAGACGGGGAAAGCAACACAGCTCCTTTCCCAACAGAAAGCAATGAAGATGCATGAGTAAGAAAGGAACTGCGTAAAATGAAAGCAACATGAGCAGCATAAACTTTATGAACTTTCATAAACCATTTGTATGACATATGTTCACTGAAAACACATTTGTAAAATTGCACAGACTCTTGAAACCATGCAGAAAGTCTTCATGACCGTATGCGACTCAGTTCCTTATGTGCTACATCAGCTGCCAAAGGCATCCAAGGTAACCAAAGACGGTTATAAGGCCCATTCTGATTTCTGACGATGATTTCTCACTCTGATGAGCAGTGCCTTTTCTTGAGAGGCAGAACAGTACTAAAAGGCAGGCAGATGTCCCCCTGCAGGTCCGTGGTATCTTGAAGAAGACAGGTAACTGCCTCCTCTAGGCCTTGTACGAATGTATTATCACACATTCAGAGATGCCCGGTTGTATTTGTCCATCTCTCCTCATGATTAAGCCCATCCCTTCTCCTAGAATTGCTCTCTCTTTAGAATCACCCTCCTCAAGTTTTGCTGTCCAAAGCAGCATGAGTTCAGAGCCAGGACTGGCTCAGGGCTCCTGAGCAGCTCTCTCACAAGCAATAAGGTTTTCAGACCACAGATTCAGTCCCGAGTGGTAGCAAGTCGGTCTTCATGGCTGTAGGATTTAATGACACTATATTTCAGTTGGGGTTTTAAAGCTGTTTACTAATAATGCCAACTATGGTGGTTGCCATGCAGAAATAGGCCCTCAGCACATTATCACGACAGCAACTGTAGGCAAGAGTGACTCACTGAATCACAGAAGAGACAAATGGGAGAAACCTCAGCAGTTAGTCCCCACCCCAAAAGCCCCAGGAGAGAGAAGATTGACAATCTAGTTGCCTTCTGTAGCACAGAAAGTACAGAACTACAGAACCAATAGCCTAAAAATCCTCACAAATTTTCAGCAACTTTAAGGCAATGCGTTTCCCCCTCCAACAATTTACAGGGCATCAGATCTTTTAAAACAAGCCTGAAGTGATGCCTCAAGATTAAGTGCCCACTAATGATAAAACCAACGACAAGAATAAAATTTGTTCAAGAAGATACCTATGTTCTATGGCTGTTTTTATTTTTTTAACTTCTATTTCCTGTGGCTTTGCTGCATGTGTATATATAGAAAGCAAGGGAAATTCCAAACAGCATGCCACACCATCGTACTCAGAACAGCAGTGCTTCTCATTCTAAAAAAAAAGAGAAGTCTCAAATTCTTTTTCTATAAAACCTATGTGAATTTAGAGTGTGTTGTAGTAATATTTCTTAGCAGCATGCTCCAGTAGCAATCAGCCTGTGAGTTTCAGCTAAAGATCCAAAGCATGAATAATACCTACATGTTATTAGGTCAAAGCAGCAAAGCAGAGCAATACCAGGTTAAGCAGCTCTCACTGCTGCTGTGTGTTCCAGTTTCTCACCTGGTGCCTCACATCCCCAGCTAAGGGCAGTGCCCAGCCGAGTTTGCTTGCTGCAGCTTACTAAGCACATCCTGCATGGGGGTGTCAGGGCTCCAGGAAGGTCAGGAGAGCTTTTGAACCCACTCCTCCAGTGGATGTTGAAGGCACTGAGGTTCAACATGGCTCTGTGCACACTGGTGTACCTCTGCTCCTGCTGCCATTCAGTGTAGTCCCTCCTTTTCTTGTTACTACATCCACTTTTTCCTCCTCTTTTCACATTTATGGGTGAGAAGTCACTGGTGAAAGAATCTTTCATGACATGTTCTAGTTGTCTGGCATTTGTGCTGCCTGCTGACCTCCTTCAGGAGCTCGTAATGGTTCCACAGCACAGCGCGGACAGCACCAGACCAGTGGAGGGGTTATGAGAGAATTTATTTCTAGAAGGCATTAAAAAACAAACCAACAAAAACACAGTGTTAGAAGCACACAGTTGGTTTAAATACACTTGTTCCCTGGGTCAGTTCCCAGCACCAATCTGGGGACCAGGCTGCAGCAGCAAGCAGGATGGCTCTGACTGCTCATGCTGTCACCCACCCACTCAGTGCCACACCACTGCATCCAATCTCTTCACTAAATCTGTAATGACACAAAAAGCATCTCCTTCCCCCTCCTAGAGGGGCTTTACCTTCTTGGCTATATGCACATATCACAGGCAGCTTTCACAGGCAAAACACGTGTTACGAGGTGAGCCCTGTGTTGGCCCCACTACATCTCTTCATGGGCGAGGGACCAGCCATGCCTGCCTCCAGCTGTGCCCCCACAGCCCTCCACAGTCAGGGCCAGCTGCAGCCCACCCCACAGCAGCCACCTGCAACAACCAACTGGGTCTCCTGCTCAGAGAAGCAAGGTGATGCTCACAAAGCAAGGCCACAGCACACGGCAGGGCCTCCACCTCCCTTGGGGCACAGGCATTGCAGCACATAGGAGAGAGGAACAATTGAAGAAAGGAGCTCAGCCACCCACAGCCCTCACACCCCCATCATCACATCTGAAGGAAGATCAGGTATCCGCATAGCCTTTTCCATAAGGAAAACTGATCATCATCTATCAAGAAACAGGGAAACTAGGCAGGGTGTGAGATCACGTGCACTCATCAGCATCCTACTTCTCATCACCTGAACTCAACCTAGCCAATGCAAACCTACTTTAATGGTTCTCTGCACAGTGTACACACTCCACCTTCTGTGAGGCCTGGTTGAGCCTCAACAAGTGGCAAGGACAGAGTTTTCCTAAGTGCCACTCTCTGCAACAACTGGCAGGTGACAACTAGATGACCCCAGAGAGAGACGGGGATCTTTGTTCCTGGCTGCCCTGATACAAGGCCTCCCTTCCCTCCACCAAGAGCAGCCCTGGTCTGAGCCCTGCATTGGAGAAGCAATGAACCTTACCAGCAGGAACACGTCACCTGTAGATGCACAAACTGCATGCATTTTAGGATCTGTTCTTTGAGTGCAGACTCTGCTCTGCATTGCTAGAGACATGCAGCAAGCCCCTGGGGTGACCTGGTGCCTAGAAAACAAGAGCCAGAGCAGTCCCCACCCTTAACAGCACCCAGTTGCACAAGATCACTTCTAACCCTCATGCCACAATAGGACAACCAAGAGCCAAAAAATGACAGCAGCACTGGTGTTGGAGTCCACACAGGCAGAGCCTTACTGACAACATGGTGTCACCCCTAAAGCACATAATTTCCATGCAAGTAAACAATGCCTGCCACACGTGTGGTGGGCACTACAGACACTTTTTCAATCTTTCCCCATGTTCACAGCTCACCTGGGGATGGCACTGGAGAAAGTCTTCTTGAGAACAGCTCTTCAGGGAAACATGTCCCCTGCTTATGGGGTCAGCAAACCCTTCCCTGGGAGGCACAGCCTGTGCCTGGATCTGTGGATCAAACAAATGCTCACTGTGAATGGTTAGGATGACTCTTTGGGTGAAGGATGTGTCCCCCTGTGCCCAGCAAGGAGGCTGGGATGCACAGGAAGACTGCTTTGCTGCAGCACTCTGCAGAGCAGGGGCATCATAAGAAACAAGTGCACGTACAGGGCATGCATACACCAAGCTGTAAATGCTGTTAAAACTTTCACTTATCAGCTGCATGAGTGAGATTACAAATCAGAGTCCTCGCTGACTACAACTACAGAATTCAATAACAAGACTCACAGTGACCTACTCCAGTGCTCTTAATTGCACTTAGAAGAACAGCCCTCCAGTTACCAGCATTCACTTGTACAGAGGGAGAGAGATACAAGAGTCTAGTGCACGTACAGAACCTGAAAAGATGGGCTGTGGCCTCCTGAGAGAGTAAGCACAACCCAAAAGAGCAGCAGCCATCAGTGTGGTAGACAGGAAGCTGCAACACAGCACCTGTAACTGTGAGATGAAGACTAACACCAGAAATGGAAAGCAGCCCTCCAAAGAGCAGGTGACAGGATGAAAACAAAAGCAACAAGGCACCACAGAGGAAGAGAAGAGGAATTCAATGGCTTGGAATCAGACAAGGGGCATGCATGTGCACAAGTCAGGTGCCTGTACTAAGACAAAAAGGGATTTTAGTTTTCCATCTCCTCAGTGCCATGCTTCTGTCACTGGAAGACAGATTCCAAAACTGTTTCAGGAACTAAGAAGCAGCCTCTGACACCTGAAAACTACTGTGTGCAAAGCAGGAATTCATCCCTGCAGAGAATAGCTCTGTAACACCCTGCACTGCATCTGCTGCTGGCAGTGGCATAGAACGAAGCCAGTCTGGGAAGGAGAATATGGTGAAGCTTGCTTGAAAGAGACAGCAAGATGAGGTGACATTGAGACAAGGCAGTGGGACCACAGCACGGTGCTTTAAAGGCAGCTCTGTACATGAAATCATCTTTTTAGATGAATCTCTGTGGCTGACACGAGGAGCCAGTGTGGGGTGCAGGCAGGCTTTCCCCTCCCACACAAGATCCATCCTTTGATAACTAGACGTGGAATCCCCTAAACTTGCTGCACGGTGGCTGCTCCTGGGGAGGAACAGCTTGCAGTGGAAAAAATTGATTAGCACAGCCACCCTCACCCCAAGAATGACTGGCAACTGATTTTGTGAAGCCTTCTGAGGCTTTGTTGTGTTGCACTTGCACACCCCTTGCAGGTGGTGTGTCCCCTCCCACAGAATGTCAAAGACTTCAGCTCCTAAGAATAACCATTCAGGGCAAAAATAGCATGTGCTGCGCAGTGCTCCCATGCAGGGGGCATTTCACTGGTCTCAGTGTTCTCCTGAACTCAGGATTTGTGCTCATCTAGCCCTGTGTTCCCATCTCCCACTGGTGGCTTCTCCCTCCTCAGGTAGTTTTAGCTCTGTGGTTTCCAGGTGACTCTTTCAGGGAAAGTTTACTGGAGCTCAATCCTTCTTGAAACAGCAGCAAAACTGAATAACCACATCCTCTTAGCACAGCCGAGGAACTTCAAAAGTGCAGTGTTGCAAAACAGCGTGGGGACACACTCCCTTCTGCCTCTGCCATACTCTTGCATGCACTACTAGCAGTTGTTGCATACACAGTGCAGCAATAAGGTTGAGAAATACTTAAGCAGTAAAACCAATTCTCATAGGCTGAGTGCTGTTTTTTTTTTTTCCACCTTGCAGTCAGCTTTGGAGTGAAACCCCACAAAGACACACTTGCATGGAGAGTATTTGCAAGTATTCCTATTTTGATGCAATCAATATTCAGAATAATAATTTCTAAAAGGGAAGTTGCTTCCCCAATCAATGGGGTACATAATGCCCCCAGCACCTAGAGTAAAGGATCCCCATAAATAAGCTGGGTTAGTGTACCTAGAGTGATTCTTCTGCAACTTGGAGCAGTTGGTCTTCAAGCTATAAGGCTACTTACCAAGTGGTTAATGTTTGACTGGACTTGGAAAATCAAATTCCACTTCCCTCTTGTACTGTTCAGCTTTCAACTCGAGGAAAACAGATGGCAGTGATTCACTTGAGTGCTGAGCTTCATGGCAAAACACAAAAGCATCCAGCAGTTCTCACAGAGATTGTGCTAACACAAATCAGAACACGCTTCGCGCAAACATTGCACAACTACTTTGATGCATTTTCAGTGAAACAACCCTACAATTTGACTGAGAGAGTTCTTGGCTGAGCAAGCCAAAAACTTGAGTTTCAGGCCACCTGTGTAGCCACTTCATAGAGTGAAGCTACAGACTCTGCTGGGGCTCCTCTTCCCACAGGTCTCAAGCAAGCTATGATTTTCCTCCCCACAGCTGACACTGAAAAACCAAGCTGTGAGATCTGGTTCTGCACCTGAGCTGTCTGCCCCAGTCAGCTTTTGGGACTACCAACAAGCAGTCACATCCACCTGCACCTTCAGGCAGTTGTAGACTCCACATGCCCAGTTTGAAGATGCTACTTCTGGAGCCTGGTGCACCACTACTGTTTAAGGCTATGCCAATGTTCGGGGTTAGGTACTTGAATCATTACAATGATTTCTGTGCAGAGCAACTTTTAAGTACATTAAGAACCTTTGAAAGCTAGGCTGATTGAAAATGTCAGAACAAGAACATCCCTAGCATGCTCAGCACCATCCCATTCCTTGATTCCCTTGAACAAGATGTGGTTCTGAAGCTGCTGCTCCATGTCAACGTCTCATTAACCTGTATTTCCAAGTAGGTGTTGCTCTGAAAAGCAAAACTACAACTACTGAAGAGTTCAGAGAGCAACTCATAACAGCCTTTCAGCGCACCACACCAGCACAACCTGTAGTTCCACCATTGCTGCAATTACTCCAATTAAAAATGCTATTACTTCAGAATGAAGAGCAGTCTGATCTACACAAGAGGCTTAGGGCTGAGGCAGTTAACAAGCTCAGCTGTCAGTGCAAGCAGCTCAGGCTCCTTTTGCTGGAAAGCCAGAATCTCTGTGAAGCAAGAGCCACAGAGTGTGTGTTCAGAAGATGCCAACCTGTGCTAAAGTGAATTGTTATGCTTTAAAAATAAATAAATAACAGACCTATTTCTCTCCTTCACCCGGATCTCATCCTGAGAGATTTATTTAACTGCCGCAAACAACAGCCAAGATTTACAGTTAAATATACATACTTTGGACATACAGAGGAGATATCTAAAGCCTCAGCTAACACGCAAGGCAAAAACTAGTTATAATAGGTATCAGTGCTTAACATCAGAAAAATGGTTTTTTTTGGCACTGTTTCCAAGAGAAACACTACTTCAAGTACTCGTAAAGAATAATGATGCTGCCTATTGCTGGCAGAGATGGGCAGTGAAGAGAAAAATAAATCCTCCACTTTTTTTTTTTTTGGACACAAAATAAATTCCTCAGTGCACAGACTTGATTAGAAAACCCAGCTAACAGACTGGTCCAAAAAGACAACCGTGAAACCCTCCGAGGTCCAAGGCAGGTACCTATCCGGTAACTTAGGTCTCCAAATGACAGCAAGGTAAAACCCCAATTGTACATTTTCACTATAAATCTCTGTCCTTACTGCATTTTATTTTAATCAGTTATCCTTTATTTCCTGACTTCACAGTCTGTAGTTTCTGTATATTTTGCAGCTTGTGAAGGTTTTATGGTAAACCTGGGGTACTCCAACTATTTCCATTTGTTTGTTGTGTCTGATTTCCTCACTACTCTACTGGATGGTATTTCTAAAATTGTCCTTCTCTTTGCGGTTGCTCTCCCACTTTCTGAAGACTATGAATCACATCAGATCATGTGCAAACTAGTGGGCGACAACAAAAATCCCTTACGCCTGTTGTCAGCCTTTGTAGTACTCCCCACTTTTATTATTAAGAAGTTGATGTGACTCCTTCATTCATCAAGGTGAGGAAACAGTAGCATTGACTAACGCCAAGCAGTCACACTGGAAACTCTCACATGAGTTTGCAAGTGCATCATGAACATGGCCTTGCTGCCTCAGTGCTTTTCCCTAGGCTGCACGAAGGTGACCCAACGATGCTGATCTCTGTCTAACTCAGAAACTAGAACTGCCATTGTTTTCTAAACCAGGATCTGAAGTACACATACTTACAGTGAAGGAAGGACATTGCTCAGCACCAATGTTACCAAACTGCTGATCTTAATACAACTAATATATGATTGTACTGAACTTGTACGTGTTCATTCGAATCTCATTTGGGTGCATATTACATTCAGTATTAAACTGAAAGAGGAAGACAAAGAAGCTGGACTCTAACCAAGAGAAAAGTACTTACACAATACAAGTGTACAATGACTCTCCCTCCTTTGCAGGTGTGAGCTGCTAACAGAGCACTTCAATCAAGTGAGAGTGATAATGGAGGAGCATGAGTTTAAACCAGGGTGTCTTTGGATAAATTGATTTTCCAAATGGCTTTGCTGCTACCATTCATCACCAAAGCATGTATGAAAAGTTGGTTAAATGCTTTGTATTCCCAAACATACACAGTCTTGTTTGGGAAGTGATGGAGGACAGATGAAACTCCAGAAGATCAAAAAGGACAAGCACCTTTAAAATAAAATCAAATAAACGATCTTGTTTCAAATTCCCTACCCCCAGAAAAGAGTAAGCATATGAAATCAAGTACCTACATGACAGCAAGTTTATTCTTGACAAATCCATGCTGGTTGCTACACATGGTCAAACTGATAGTTTCCTCCAAGATAGCAAATCTTGGGGACAGGAAAAATAACAGATATAATGAGACTGAGCATCTCAACACCTTGCTGACATGCCATTTTCCTTAAGACAACTAAGAAAAGTATTACCTCAAGGTGTGCAAAACCAACCAGTTGAAGAATATATAATCTAGGCAACTTCAAGATTGGTCCTGGATCAAATACACAAATATTTCCACTACCACCAATGGCGCTAGGTCAGACATATTAAAATTCACATGCTGATCTCAAGCTAAAAGAAGGTAGCTAGCACATAGGTGACAAATCAGAACAGTTTTGGCAAACTGGACAGCTCTTTTGAACAATGCAGACAATTTAGCAAGGACATTGCAATGTTAGGTAATTTCAGGACTCATTAATTGCATAAACACAGGACAGAGAATCATTAACAAGCCAATTCCTTAGGGCAGCTGAGAGGCTGCAATGAGTCACAGATTGCTGTAAATAAGTCAGACATCAAACTACAGAAAACAAACAGGAGCATTGTCAGCTGGATATGAAGAAATCCCTCTGTGCTACATAGCATTAACAAAGTGCAGCTCAAGTGCTGCCCTGTGCTTTGAAACCTCCACATCAAGAAAAACATGGCAAAAACAGACAAAAGAACAAGGGAGTTTCTAAGGAAAAGATTAGAAACTATGACAACAGGTCAGAAGACTGAGGAAAACCAGGTTGCACCCTTGTAGAAGGCACAGGAGCTACAGTCTCCTTCCAGCCCAGCAAATTTCATCAGCTTTCCCAATTGAAAAGTTCCTTGCATTCTTCTCAGGAAAAATTTCTGTTTCCTGCCGTGTCTGGGGCTTAGGTTGTGGATCTATGTCCCTCCTCCAGGAAGGCTGTGAAGACCCGTGGCAGCTGGCAGCTCTGCTGTGCTCTGGAGGAGCATCTCCAAATCCAGTTCAGGCACTCACAGGGATGGAGGAATCCCTTCCTCCATTTCACTCAACTTCAAACATAGCACTGCTTGTTGCTACCCCACTCTTCTCAGACACAGTGTGCACCATGCAGTATTCCTGCACCAAACTCAAAGGAAGCCATGCCATGCACTGCCTCCTATGCTTGCTCACAAGCACTGCCCACAAAGCATCATCCAAATCCACATATGCAAGTTACCACAACAGCCCATGTGTGGGGACAGCACATGTACATGTTTCAATCTGGTGCCAGGGCATGAACCTTTTCTGCCGTAGGGCACTGCTGTGGCCAGCAGGTAGCTCAGGGATGCCTTCTGCTTCAGTCCTGAACTCATCAACACTGATAGGCACTGGAAGGAATGTCATTGTGGTTCTCCTTACTTTCAGACACCCCCTGGTTCACAAGCTTTCTGCTTCTCTCCTGGAAGAGCCAACAGTTTAACTGAGGTTAAGTTTCAATAAATGTTTTTGTTCTTCTTGGTCAGCTTTCTCCAAGACGAAACTAACTTTACAAAATCTCACAAGTATCTTCAGTCCTGGCATTTTTAGTTATTTCAAATATCTAACCCTGCTTTAATTACTTCCTTAAACACTTCAATTTGGAAATGACTTGGTTCCACATTCTGCAAAGTGCCTGCCTAGGAGTTGAGAAGCTGCACTTCCTCTAACTTATATAAAATACAGAGGAACATTTTGTATCACCACACACTACTCAGGACCTCCAGCAAACTAACTTCCTTATTTGCCTGAATTGAATAAAAGACAGAGAAGGTTGCTCTTCCAGCCTCCCCAGGCCTCCAGCTGAGCAGATCTAAGTCATTCCTGTGACACATGTTTCAAGTAGCTGAATCCCTTCTGATAGCTCTTCTACTTTGCAGAGCCTTTCCTTCTCCACCCACCTAGGTTGAGTCTTTCATTTCTTTTCTCCTGGCCCTTGCAAAAGCCACCACCACCTTTGGGCTGACAGATATATGGGCAGCTACTGTACATGCAGAGTCAGATTCAGCTGTAGCACCCTATCAGTTTTCACCTTTTTTTCTTGACACTCTGGCAGCGGAGTCATCTTAACTCTAATTTGGATTGGGATTTAATCAGCACTGGTGACTAACGCAAAACAGTAGGAGTGAAGAAAGAAAAGTACACTCCCTGTGAGTTCTCTTCTCTAGACTGAACAAGTTCAGCTCTCTCAGCCTGCCTCCACAGGAGAGGTGCTCCAGCACACTGATCATCTTTCTAGCTTTCCTCCAAACCCGCTCAAACAGCTCCATATCCTTCTTGTGCTGAAGGCCCCAGACCTGGATGAAGTACTCCAGATGGGGTCTCATGAGAGCAGAGTAGAGGGGGACAATCCCCTCTCTCTCACTGCTGGCCACCCCTCTTTTGACACAGTCCAGGATACTGTTGGCCTTCCAAGCTGCAAGAGTATAGTGCTTCTCATCAACCAACATCCCACGTCCTTCTTTTCAGGGTTGCTCTCAACCTAACCTCTCCCCAGCATGTATTTGTGCTTGGTATTGCTTTACCCAGGTGTAGCACCTTGCACTTGCCATTGTTGAACCTTATGAGGTTCACATGGACCCACTTCTCAAACCAGTTAACATCCCTCTGGAATGCATGCCATCCCTGCAGCGTGTCAACTGCACAGTTTGGTGTTGGCAAACTTGCCGAGACTGCATTCAATCTCAATTTCCATGTTGCCAGCAAGCATTTTAAATAGTGCCCATCCAGATACTGACTCCTGAGGAAATGCCACTGATCACTGGTCTCCCCTTGGACCACAGCTCTCAGTGTGACCACTGAGTTCCACTCCGTATCCATTGAGTGGTCAATCCATCAAATCAACGTCTCTCCAATTTGAAGACAACACTGTCATGTGGGACAGCATCAAACACTTTGCAAGTGGATGACGTCCATTGCTCTTTCCTTACCCAGTGCTGTAACCCTGCCATAGAAGGCCACCAAATTTGTCAGGTACAATTTGCCATTAGTGAAGCCATGCTGACTGTCACCAGACATCTTTGTTTTCCTTAGCACAGAGCTCAGGAGGAATGACAAAAAAAAAAAGTAATCCAAGAAAACAGTGAGTAAAAGCAGGTGAAACAGAAGAAAATACAACATATATTTGCTTCAGCCCCAGTACACAACTCCACAGACACACCAGAGTGGATGGAAGGTGACAGAGTTCTTCAAAAGTCCAAGCCAAGTGCTGCAGACTGAGGCCTCTTTTTTTTTTTCTTTTTTAATGTGCTGTTTCAAAACAAGGCTATGTACAGTTAAGTCACCTTTTACTAGATTTATTTCTAAAAGAGAGAAAAATGAACAGCTTCAGAAGTAAGACCAACATTCTTTAGAACTCACTAAGATTCTATAAAAATTCCTGAAAAGCTTCAGCCACAGCACTGGTCATCTCCTCACACTATTAGTTCCAAAGCTCTGCTGAACACCTGCATCTCTTGGTGGACACTATGACCTTCATGTGGTAGTTTTTTTTCTAGTTTTTGTAGGATCAAGAATGCATTAGCACGTAACACCAACATATCAAGTTTTACAGTCTTCACTTTCCTATAAAAGAGAGAGCAGTGCAAGCCAGTGACAGAATTCCTCAATTGCTGCAAAAGTCAGGGCAGTTTGCATCCCTTAAGCCTGCATTTGGGAAGGCTTTTGACATCAGATTCCTCATGCAGCACAGATCAGACTGCTAACATCAGCTTCCTGTTTTCTTTTAAAGCCCTTTTCTTCTTAAAAACAAAACTTTTCTTAAAAAAGAAGCAATTTGATTTTTGTAATCAGGCAAATTATCGGAACCTCAAAGCATGACTCAAGTGACCTACCTTGAAAGCAGAAAAGGAACACAAACATTTCCAGGGAAGATTTTCCTCTCCATTGCTCAGAAACTGGGACGGGATGGAGGAAAAAGCTGAAAATGAGCATGGACTGGACCTGAGGGGAATGGATACTGTAACTTGTAACAACAACAATATAAAGACATCTTCTCCCTCTCTAGTAAATCACCTGCAGAAAAACCACAGATCCACATCTTAACTGTTATCTACCAGGATTTCCTTCCCCTGTAGATCTAAACTAGTACTCAGAGGAAGAATATTTATCATGAGCCATTCCAGGAAACGCTACATCCTTTGCCATTTCAAGATCTGAGTTCTAAGCTCCCTGAAGATATCAAGGCAGGGATCAGATGCCACTCCAAGACAAAGAGGATTGGGGAATTATCAGGAAAGCTAAAGACACTGTGTTGAGTTATAAAACCATTTCTTGTTGCTAACTGAGTAGCTTGGGTCAACTTCTAATAAATGAGATACAGACAGCACATAAAATATACAAAAAGGAAACTGGATAGAAACAGATACAGAAAGGTTGCCAAACGAAGACTAAATAAGCTCAACCTTTTTAGGTAGGAAGAGAGATGACTGATGCCTTAAGTTATAAAATCATGAGAGAACAAGAAGGTGAACAGAGGATTATTAGTCACTGGTTTTCACAATGCAAGAATTTGACATCCACTGGAAAAAATACCACAGAATTACTGCACGAAAAAAAACCTTAGATTTAGGAATTCACTGCAGCAGGATGTTTGGATTATCAAAAGGATGAGTAGTGTGAAAAATGAACTAAAGGAAGAAAGGTCTTCTGGATTTCAAGCGAGGATGCATCATCTATCTGAGGAAGTCCCTCAACTGTTAGCTGAAGAAAGCCAGCAGGGAATCCTCAGGGAAGTTACATTAACAACAGGGAAAACAGTTCTCACCATGTTACTCATTACTGGCCTCTGCCAGAGGCTGAGCCCTAGGCCCTTTACCAAGGATTGCTCTTTTGACAATCATACATTAACATGCACGGAAAGGAAGCAATGCTCTGTACTGCTTTTTGTTTCTGGGTGATTCTTTACTGCAAGGTCAAGGACTTGGTTGGGGATTTGTGTAATTAATTTTAAATCTGCTCATTCTAACAAGATCAGAATATCTGGAAAATTGATAGAACAAAAGTCGCATTAGTAGATCATGCAAGTCACTCTTATGAATTATCTGCTGGTGCACATAATAGCAACAACCACCTGAAAGACAAGTGAAACTGTCAAGAGTTTGATATTACAGAATACCTTTCTGGATCCACTGCACCAAAAAGGGCCCATCTAGGCAGCAATTCCACTGAAAGGATAGATATTCCTATGGTACAAAGCAAGCAGAAACAGTTGGCTTCTTGCATTTATCTATGCTGCTTTCTTCTCTTAAAATCCTCCCAAGATGTATAAAGCATCTGAAAGATCAATAATTAGGTTTTCTTTATTTGTAAGCCACCTTCAGTTCGTCTGTTCAGGAGAAGAAAACATGTTTGTTCAGTAGAATGGATCCCAGTATACCACCAGCACAAATATAATAGCCTAAAACTCAAGTTTTCTATATCAATTCTTTTAAGAGGGACCTTTTTGAGCAAGACATTGTAATTGACTTACAACAAATGCACCAGTGAGCACAGCATTTGGTGAAAGTACTTAGAAATGCCCTTTGCAAGAGGCAGACTTCAGTACAATTTGACAATGCATCTTGATAGGTCTAACAAGACAGAAGAGCAATTCAAGGTATCTGTGGTGCCACACATCACTCTCCACCCACCTGGAAGATAACGTTAGTCTCTCTGAATAGACCAGAGCAACTTAGATTTGAATTTTTAGCACCTTCTCCACATCCTCCACCCCCAGGATTTTTTCTCTGAATGCCCACTGCATGACCTGGAGGAAGATGCATGCTTTGTGGTTTCCTATTGCCATAGCAAAGTGAAATTCCCTTTGGTTAACCACCTGCCAGCTTCAGACCATGCCATTTGTTTCAAAACCCAGCATAGAGACAGTATAACTGTCTTAGGACTTAGTCCACAAAATTCCACTGTTGAAGATCTGTTTCTTATAAAAATTCAGTGACGCTGTACCTACTTGTGCCAGCAAAAGTCATTTTCTGGAGTTATCTGAACTTGGCCCCCCCCACTTCATCAGGGTACTTTTGAACATGACCATGCAGGAGAACTGAACATTCACTTCCTCCTCTAGCTTGCTGAAATTCCCTGATTTCATCACACTCAGCATGCTGCAGAGCCTAAGGACACTGCACAGGAAGCTGAGAAGCATGCTTTTTAACAAGAGCCAAAGGATAACAGCTGCATGGGAAAGTCTGATATATACTTCACCGTAACTTATTCAAACAAGTTCTACAAATAACCATGACCCAGGGGGCACATGCACACAAGAACATATTCATTTATCATGAAACTTGGGCTGACAGAAGCAATTACTGCTGGCAGCTATGAACTCCTCCTAGAACATCACGTTTTTAAAGTTGTCACATCACAGAACTTGATGCAACAGAGAAAACTCACCGTGTCCATCTTATCTGATATTTGACCAGGGGGTTGCAAACCATTCCAGGAATGAAACAGAAATGTTAAGAGTCCTGTTAGTCACTGTCATAACATAATGTTCCAATGTTACTTAAAGGGGGACACATTTCATGTTTATAATGAATAGTTTAGCAAGCCCTCCAAGAAATTACAATAAGAATCACCTCAGGTGACTTGTCTCAGTACTGACCCTGAGAAACCACCAATAACATCAGGAACCGAAATCATGAAATTAAGGGTGAAGAAATATACCTTTACACCTCCTCAGCCTCATTTAAATAGCTTTAAACACATTGGCCTAACGCATCAGAAGAGTAGGACTGAATCTTTAGGTGTTCACCCTTAAAGCAAACTACCAGCCACATTCATCTCTTACAGAAATGCTAACTGTTTCCGTTACTGCACTGCTACCTAACAGTATGGTTCTGCTTGCCTCTATGCTGAAAGCAACCGGAATAAAAAACACAGCCCCATTACTGGGAACTGCAAACATGCAGAGTTATTTACATCTTCTTGTTCCTGTAAGATGAAGTCCATCTTTGGACTCCAAAGAGCATCCAGAAATGCATCAGACTGCGTACCATCGCTGGGCACTTTCACTCATTCGTTCAAAGAATGAACCAAGCCATTCTCTCCCTCAGGACTCCTCTGACCGTACAGGAACAGGAAGGGATTTCTCACATTTCCTTGTCAGAAACATGGAAACGTAATACAAATTCACTCCTGAGATATGAGTGCTAATACCCAAAATGAAAAGCAGTGGCTGCACACTAAAAGCTCTTACAAAACCATCAGCATTAAAGTAACCCTTAAGGGCTGGTGTCACCACATAACCAAGAAGACTCAGAAGCAATGTGGAAATTCCATCCTTAAGTCATCAACTGTGACATCCTCTGGCAGTTTTCATCACTAGTACATCACGTCAAAAAAAATCTTTCATCTTGCAGTGTGGCCTCTTTTACGGCTTGTTTCTTGAACGTTACGTGTGCAGTTTTTTCTAGCATAATGCGCAGCCAGAGGGCTAAGACTTTTCTTTTTTTTTTTTCAAGTAGATTTTCAAATTCTTCTGGGTTTTCCCCCTTGTCTCCCCATCCAGCTACTGCAGTCTGTACCTGCGGTCAGAGCTGCCGTGTGCCAGACGTTATCTCGCACTCATGTAACCAGGGCTCTGCCTTATCTCACAGCCATGTGGGGCACACGGCCCATCCTGAACAGATTCCTTGTGCCACTTGTCCCCCAGCCTCCAGGCTATGCCAGGTGCTTGCAAACAACAGTGGCTGCTTTTGTTGTTTTTAGAAGGCAAGCTATGAACCATAACCAGGCTCCTGATCATGTTTCTGAGCCCTAGAGAAACACAGCATTGTAAAAGCTTTGCGGAGGCAGGACAGTGTTGATACAGTGCACGGACAAAAGAGAAGTGACCACACCTGACAATTCACGCTGTATCAAAACACCTTTCTGCCATAATAGTCTCTTCTTTCTCCCACTCCAGCCTGCTTGCAATACTTTCAAACAATTCCCCTCTTGACTCTGGCACAAGGATCTGCCCAAAACAGAAATGTATGTGGCAGCAAACATCAACCCTGCCAAAACTCAAAGGGAAGGATGAGGTGGAAAAGAACAGAATGATAATCTCCTTACACACAGTACCACCTACACTTCTTCACCCTGTCATGATACCTGCAAAGCATTAAATCCAAGTGGTATTTGTCCCTTTCCTTGCCTGCAGGAAAAAGCTTGAGACTTCAGGGCCTTTAGAAGATGCTGACTGTGATATGTGTGGAGATCCCAGTGTAGGTATTGCACATGGGTGAGCTTCCACCTGCAGGCATGGGGACACAACAGTAAAGAGGCGGCAGCAATCCCTGTGTATTGACAACAGCCATCTTCAAACCTGCTCCATATCCATACAAATTCTGACAGACAGCCACTGCTGAGACCTCCTAGAGGGGGAGGAATAGGGCTTCCTTAGCCTTCAACTCAGCCTTCCCTCCCATCTTTCTGATTTCTTATAACAACGAAAAAAAGTTGTGCTTCAAGGAATTCCTGAACCAACACAGGTAAGACATTAAAAAAAGAGGAAAAAATTTAATGCAAATGTAATTTATTCAGCATGCAACATAAAATGTAGCATACCAATCACACCTAAAGGGATTATAAGAAAGCCATTGCTTACTATGGGAAATAAACACTAACTTTTAACAGGTAGTAGTAATAGGTTATTTTGTCTACCAACACCAGAAGCAGAATTTGGCCCTTTGCTGCCTTACTGCAAACCTTGAGCCGAATTATTCCCGACAATGAATTGCGAAAGAGTAGGGCTGGAAAACTCAGATCAACCTGAGGAGTCTGAGCCAACCAAATTAAACAAAAGGAACTATGCAGGAAGAGACACTTCCAACAACAAGATGCAGTGTCATGAAAACCCACAGATTCTTATTTTAATCTACAAGATATTCTTCTTTCTAATCAAAATAAAAATCTGTGACTGTTCCATGAGGATGCTGTAAATAGTATACAAAAATTCTTGGATGCTCATCAGCTTCTGGACAAGACAGTGTCCAGCCTTTTCAACATAAATTCCAGTTTCAATTCTGACTTTGTGCTAATTTACATTACCTCTCTTGTTCAAATGATTCTTTGAACCACTAAACTGAACTAACAAATTATTACCCTCTTCTAACAACCTGAAAAGTGAATACAACACAACTAGTGTTTTTTTTGTTTGTTTTGTTTATGCTTACACAACAGTTCATTATATAGGTAAAACACAGAATTTTGTTTTTCTGGATCCCATGGACAGTCACCAATTAACAGTGATGACTCATGTCCTTTGTTAAAAAAGTATTACTTAAAATTAGCAAGTTGAATCAGATAAGAAACTTTCACCGACCATTACTGACACAGATACTTCCAGTGACATTTGTTTGTGCTAAGTATACTGTTAGTCAGTGTGACTGCAGTATCTACAATCAGAGATAGCATGTTAAAAACAATGTCTAATAGATAGCATTATCTTTTAGCAGGAAAAAAAAAACACCCAAGAGAAAGGTGAACAACATATAACCACAGATAATTTGCAAATTCCCCAAACTAGGCACCAACAGAACAATGGTAATAGTACAAATGAATCAAACACTGATTTTGTACTGATGCTGAAGAGAGTTCACATTTTAGTAAACTCTAGGCTCTAGAAAGAAAAGGACTGTGACAGGCAGCAAATCACTTGAAAAAGGTTCTACTTCATTCTCAGTTCTAGCTCAATCTAGTCAAAATTCAATATGACCCCAGTGTACAACCTCTTCAGCACACACACAGTTTGGATGAGATCCCCTGCTAATTGAGTTAATTGTTACGTAGGTAGAAGTCACATCCCTCACCCCCACCCCCACGCAGAAGAAAAACCCTAACAGGAATTGATATGAGACTAAGTGAAGACTGGCTCTTTGAGGCAGACACAGTGGAACATCTTGGGATTTCCTATTCAGTGTGTGCATTCCCATTGCAAAGCAGTGAAATTCTCAGGGCTGTGAAACTGTGCCACTTATGTGATCTTTCAGACAGTTTTGGGGAGGGGGATAATTCTGTGTGACTATTCTGTTGCTGCTGTGGTTTGGTAAAAGACGGTTTCCTGCAAGGCTGGGTCTTCAACACAAGTTTCATAAGAAAAAAATGAAAAAGGTCTGACAAGCAAGCTAGACACAAGCTTAGACTCTCCAGGAAACCACAAAATAACCTTTCTGAAGATGGTAGAACGTGCTATTTCTACACACCTCTATCATCTTTTAAGTAGACAAGTGGTGGAGGAAGGGCTAAGAGAGGAGAGCTGAGCACAAAAGCAGAGATGAATGAACTCAAGCACGAAGGAAGCAACAAGTGGGAAATGCCAAGTCTGCTGAAGTCAACAGGAATTTCATCAACAGCTTCATGGAGCTGGGGCTGCAGCCAAAGATGCAAGTACTTCTAGACAGGAACAAAGTCAGACGTCCAATGTCAGCTTGGGAAAATTGCATGGAAATGCCCCAGGATAGCTGAGCAACCTACACATGAACAGTGGGCTGGAATTACTAAGCTGGCCAGAACTACTGCAAGATTAAGCCACTACAACCAGACTGTGGTTGAGGTATGCTGATATTTTAAGCAACTCTTCTCCACAGCAGGGAAGACAAAAGTGTGGAAATTGTTGGTAGGATTCATTTTGAGCATCAGTAGCCTTCACCACAAGGGTTTGAAAACCTCATGGTCAAGAGCAGAGGTTAGCCTCAACACAGCCTGTGTCAATGTGCTCTACATTTGCTCCAGTTTGAGAAGCTGCAATTGAGAAATGTGTAGCTTGTGGAACATAAGTATGAGGCAGTATGGTTCATCTGCTTCATTTGCTTTGGACACTTAAAACTGGGCAACATTTCAAAAAGGGATCAGCTAGGAAAGAGAAAGCATTTGTATCAGATTAATGGCTCTCAAACGACAGTGAACTCATCTTACCCTCTGCCACGTCTCATGGCTTACATTCATTCTCTAGCAGTGAGGAAACACAGAAAGCTGCATTCATTAGGCTGAACTCCACTTTATATGACACACTTGCACTGCTGGACATGACGCAAACTTCCAATTATGACTGCTCTGTGAAGAGCCAGAGCAGAATCGAATACTAAAAATGAAGAAACATCAGTTGGTTAAAAGACCCTTCACCTGACAAAGCCAAAATACCACTTGGCAGTAATTATGAGAATGCTTTCCCCCTTGCTATCATTTTTCAAGATTAGGCAAAAAGGCTCTGCTTTTTTCTACAGCAGGTGACAATCTAACTTGTAGAAAAAAAGTAGAATATTTAAGCATAATAAACACATTCCTTAAATATATTTTGAACACTATAGTCTTTCAATCTAGTGACAGATCCTGTTCAATGGTAGTTCCAAATATATTCACATTTTGCATTCAAATCACTATAATGTTTTTATTTATTTATTTGTTTAGGCAACTACTACCTCAGCAAAAAAAAATCTGCTTTTAAAAAGTCTTTTGTTCTAAGTGAAACAGTAAAGCCATGGGGGGAGAAGGAAAACTCTTCTTAGGAACAGTAATCAGCTTACACTTCCTAACACATGCTGCTAGCTTGATTCACGAGCTACAGAGTCGTTCAGTCCAAGTTTAAATGAGGCTTAAACATGAAGAGGAGCCAATGGACAAGGTAAGATGCCCATACTCAGTGACTTACCCTAATTTTCAGCACATTATTTCACTTTGCAGTTTATCTCCAGTTGACCTTACAGATGTCATGGATCTCCTCAGCATGAACATCTATACAAGAAGTGCTAAGCAAGTGTAAAAATGAGCACTGTTTTTTTGGTTTTTTTTGTTTTTTTTTTTTAATACTTAACATTTAAGTAGCATAAACTGCAGTGAAAGGTTATTAGGGTTACAAGAATAAGCACACACAGAACTAAGAAGTCACTCTCTCCAGCAAAACATTAAATCGGTTTCTTTGCACACATGCTATGGCTGCATATTTACATCATCACCAGGATACCCTTGCCTCACTCAAAGCATAGTGTGGACTTAGTTGGGAACAAAATTGCTATGGGAAAAGACATTGCTACACCAGGCATTGTCTAACTGCAGTCATGAGGTATGCTGCAGGGAAATACGAAATGACAATAAAAATCATTCATTTGCTGGTATTTTGATCTCCTCCATCCTGCTGCCTCTGGTAGAGTGCTGTGCTGCCATCAGCTGAGGACACGCTGAACCAAGGTTGAAGCCCAGGTACAGTGTGCTTGCAGAAGACAGTCTGGCTGTAACTCTGGCTCCAACTCTGGCTCAGACCTACCTTCCCTTAAACTGAAATGGCCTTCAGCAGCTGTGTTTCTCCTACTCTGCTCCCCACAGGTGAATCTGAGTCACAAAACAGGATGAAGCAGCAATGTTCTGAGATGCAAGGCTATTCCTCCTTGCTTTCCTGCAGAAACAGATGCCAGGAGCAGAGAGGAATGCAGCTGATGGACAACTGATTGGAGCCAGAGGTTGCTCTGACAGCTTGGTAGTTGAAGTTACTTTAAACCAAATATCTTCTTACGGCAACACAATTGATACTAACGTACACAAAGACTAACTTCATTGTTTTAATGAACCTAGAGGCAGAAAGTAGACAAAGGCTTGGTAAAACAGGTGAAAGTATTCATCAAAGGAAGAAAGCAAATGACAAATCTTTTGTGTGTTAAGTGGCAGTACCCATGGCACAAGCAAACAAGGACAGAGTAGTTACCACACGTCAGAAAATGAAGTTACCCCAAAAAACCTACTCGTCTGATATTTAATGGTAAATAAACAGCAAGCTAAAAAAGTTACAGTAAGACATTCTGGTACTACGAAAGCATACAAAAAGGTCTACCTCCTTCTTGAAAGTGCTTCTACTATTAATAAATTGTTTCTACCTTCATATTCTATCTACCTACAATAACATGACACAGCAAGGCCCTCCATCCCAAGGGTTTACAGATTCCATCAGTCTCTACTCTATTCTATTACAATGTTTTTGCCAGAACCAAGCATCAGCACATTCTTCTGGCTATATGCAGGGACAGGGAAGGAGAACACAAACCCAAGCAATTCAATCATAGCTCACTGACAACAGTCGTTGCACAGTGCAAGGAACACAGCATAGACATAGGTGTGACAGCAGACAAGTGTGTTGTGCCATAAGAAGCACACATGTAAAAGAACATGAACCCTCCTCTGGAGCTTTTATAAGAGAAATTCCAACTGGCAGTGGGCAGAAGTTTGAGGGGTGGAAGAGGAAGGGATAAACCGCAATGGTCAGCTGGTTTCTCTTTTGAAAGATTCTCTCAGACCACACACAGCAGATGCCCCTCAAAGAGAAAGGACAAGGAGAAGCTACTGAGATACTACAGCAAATGAGCACGTAGTAACTTCCACAGCTATGGAGAAGTGCTCAGGGGAAGTGCATACTGAGCTCCTAATAATTGCTCTAGGATAGTTCCTCTTCACATAGTCAGGGCACAGTTTAGGAGCCATCACAACCTTAATGGAATTCACCTGAAGAACCCTGGACTTCTTATAATTATCAATAGTTGATGCACATATCTGAGTAGAGATGAGGATGTGGGAGCCAGGAACTGCAGTCTTCCAGCTTCTGAGAAGAGGAGGAGGAAGTGACAGGTCAGACACTATCTGATTCTGCTCCTTTACAATGGAGAGAGGAAGAAAAATATCTTTAGTTCTCCATCACTGGGGACTAATTCTCAAGTCCACTGCATGACAGACACAATCAGAAAAGCACTGAAGACAAACTAAATCTGACAGAAGTCTGAATAGAAGTTATCACAGAAACACAACGCATGTATTTATGCAAGACTATTAACTAGGTGAAAGACTGTGTTTTTCATCTGGGATATGGTATATTTGCAAACTGCTTTTAAAGACTGACAGAATCATAAGAGGTAGACCAACATAAATCTACAGAAAAACAATACCACTCTATACCATAAAAGCTGCTTACACTATGAATGAGAGAGATTAGAAATGTCTACAAAGTGCCCCTACATAGGGGTTAGGGAAGTGAAAGTTTTGTTGGACTTAAAAAGACAGACAAGGTGCAGAAGGCATTTAAAAGGCATCTCAGCAGCACGGGCAATGTTGGTGCAATCATGAAGAGCAGAAAAAAGACCAAAACCATAAGATATTCACCTTGCTGGAAAGGTGTTCTCAGACTTCACTGAATGTTGAGTCTGCACAAACAACACATGACCCAGAGCCGAAAAAGAATGGACAAGGGACTACTTCAGCAAACCAGGCACGACAACCTGAAAGAGTCTCTTCCAATCTCAGTTATTTTAGTTATAAATTTCCCAGGTGGCATCATAAATTCTTTGGTAATCTAATGAAAAACTAAGGTACTAATGTAATCACAGTCTATCACCTTAAACATAGCTGTGACAAAACTGAAAAGCTGCTACACATAAGGACAGAAGACCTAACATACCAATGCGTATTAGAAATGATTATTTTAAGTTCACCCACAGTTCTTACCATATAAATTACACTGCCAGGAGCTAGAACTACTAGAATTATGTTTCCAAACACCAGCATCTCAGGTGAGAACACAATGGAGCGAAACATAGCGTTGCCCTCTCTAAATTGCAGAGATACAGATTAGAAGGGTGGACTACTTAATGGATGAAAAATTGGTTGGATGGTCACAGCCAGAGGTTTGTGGTCACTGGCTCTACATCCAGGCAGGGTCCATGACAAGTGGTCTCCCCCAGTGGCTCCATCTTGGGACTGGTGGTCCTGGGCATCTTTACCAGTGACACAGAAAGTGGGATTGAGTGCAGCCTCAGCAAGTTTGCAGTCAATACCAAGCTGAGTGGAGCAGCTGGTACACAGGAAGGAAAGGATGCCATTCAGAAGGTCTGGGACAAGCTTGTGAAGTGGGCCTACATGAGATTTAACAAAGCCAAGAGCTCTGTGTTGCAGGTTCAGTTACATACTGGAAGAACCCACCAAGAGCAGCCCTGCAGAGAAGAACTTAGAGGATCTGTGGACAAAACTCTGGACATGAGCCAGCAGCGTGCACTTAGAGCTCAGAAGGCCAACAGTATCCTGGGCTGCATTAAAAGAGGGGTGACCAGCAGGGCAGGGAGGAGATTGTTCCCTTCTATTCTGTCCTTGTAAGGACCAACTGGACTACTGGACACAGGCTAGGGACCTCTTGCACAAAAAAGATGCAGAACTGTTAGAGCAGTTCTAGACGAGGGCTGGAGCACCTCTCCTATGGAGTAAGGATGAACTTGGTCAGCTTGGAGAACAGAAGGCTCCAGGGAGAACCTCACTGTGGCCTTCCAGTACTTGAAGGGAGCTTAATCAGGAGGGAAACGGACGTTACACAACTGTCTGATAGTGATAGGAAAAAGGGAGATGGCTTTAAACTAAGAGAGGGGAAATTCAGGTTAGATGTTAAGAGGAAAAAACTTTTTACTCAGAAGATGGTGAGGCATTGCAATGGGCTGTTCAGAGAAGCTGTGGATGCACCATCCATGGAGATATTCAAGGTCAGGTTGGATGGGGTGCTCAGCAAATTAATTTAGTACCTGATTTAGAGATTGGCAACCCTGTCCATGGCAAAGGGGTTGGAACAGGATGATCTTAGAAGGTCCCTTCCAACTGAAGCCATTCTATTATTCTAACATTCTCTGGTATCAGAAAAACTTAACATCATTGCTTCCCCCATCACCAAGGGTTGATGCCTCCTTTAAGGCTCCTCCTCCTTTAAGGCTTGGATGCAACTGTTAATGTGGATATGGTTTCTTAATGCGAGACGTCAGCATCCTGCTGCTGCTTTGTAAAATAGCAGTATTCTGATGTAATGCCAAAGTAGAGCAAAAGGGTTTTAAAAAAAATAACCATACCAGACCACCTTCCTAAACTACCTGCATCATATTAATTTTACATCATAGTAATAACCAATTTGAAGGAGCTAACCTCCAAACACAGGAAAATCAGCTCAACAAAGGGAATAAAACAGATAAAAACTAGGAAAACGAATAAAAATATAAGGAATACCTAATCAGTTCTAATGCCCTTTAGTTGAATCACCAGCAAGATAACTCCCTGTACATGTTCCAAATTCACTGCAATCTTCCAAATGTAATCTTTTTTTTTTCTTTTCTTTTTTCCCCCTAATTTATAAATAAAGCAAGGTCAAGCAATAACACAAAGATGCTGCAACTACACACTTATTCCCAGCACTACAGCAGGAGGCAGCTGAGCTGTTTGCAGTGTGTATCTTGAGACAATGGAAGCTTTTAAAATCGAAGACTTTTTCAGACCTTTCTTGACACTGCAACATTCTCAGCTGAGTACATGCACTCATAGATGCTTGCTTTAATGAACTGAAAGCCTCAACTTCCCATTAGTGTGGCAGCTGGACTTTTTCTGCAAGCAATGGAAATGATTGTCTAGGCAGCACTTGCGTAGGGCTGCAGGCACCACTGAGCTGTTCAAGTACCTTTTACAATAAAAATGAAACTATGAGGAGAGACCATTCATTCTTTACCTCTGAAGCAGGAAGTCCACTCACTCAAGCAATCATCAGACCGCACTGCAAATGCAGCATTCACACCATCCCCTCCACTCCTCCTCCAATCATTAACTCACAAAAAGCTATTCATAGGCTTCCTTAAGCCCACCAGCAAAACCAGCCGGGGCTTTTAGTAAATGTTGCTTATAGCAGCCTAAGGTCAACAACTAATTCCAGCCAGGGAAAACCCAATGCCATTTATTTAGTGCTTTCTTAATGTGACACACCGATTGTGTAGGTCAGAAAAGAGAAAGGTCTGAAACAACCATGATGTACCCGAAGTGGAACAATATTCTGTGTCAACAAAGAACAGCCCACAACAACACTGACAAATATATCACACTGCATGCCAGTTACTACACTACTCTGACGAGAATAAACAGTTACCACAATGTTTACAACACTGTTTTGTCACATAGTGTAACCTCCAGTAAGAACAGAATCTCTGCCTCAAGGCTGAGCTAAACCAGGAACTTGACCATTAGTAGATGTAAGCTATTTGAATACAAACTGTCAAGGAAAGTTGGTGATCTAGAAACAGTAGCTCTGCATTCTGTTCTCATCTCACTGTTCCATCCTTAAGCTCCTTAGGAATTGAGGTGATACTTAGCTCACTAGAAGGAACATCAAATGGTTTTAGATACTTAAAAGGTGCTGAAACAACCCCAGCAGCAGCCCAGAACACATCAAAAACAGTCCTTCCTCTACCACTATCTTCGGAATAGATGAGGAACCATGAAAGGAGAAATAAGCAGGTAAAGAAAGTGGAGATTAAAAAAAAAAAAAGTGGGGAGAGAACAAACAAAATGAAAAATTGGGAATGCTGCTTCAGTGGCAAATCCTCAAACAACAGCAGTTAATACACACCCAGAACTTTTGTCGGTACATTTTTTAAATATATATATATAAACAGAAAACTTAGGGACATGAAAAAATGACTTAAAGCTAGAAAATGAACAATTTACTAAAATGCCAATTTCTTACAATTAATAAATCATTAAACACACTGCGAACGGAGGTTGCAGCCTCCATCCTAAAAGGTTTAAGGTCAAACTGGGACAACATCTAGATAAACTGATCTGTCCTCAAAGCTAACTTTGAGAAATGCCCAGGCTGCGACACGTTACACTTCCCTGCCCAACCAGACTTCAGGGCTCATGGTCACTGTGAAAACTGCAGCCCACGCTCTGTTTGCAGTCAGGCTAGCACACAAATGCAGCAGGCAGGGATGTGGTGATTTGGCATCTTGCAACATGTATGGCCTAAGTCCATCTCCTGGAACTGTCAAACTAGACTGAGTCACGTAGAATTGAGACAAGTTCAAAATCTGAAAGGGAAGCCAAAACCTCTGTAAATGCCCATTTCCTGATGAGCACTAGACAAACACTCTGCTGGGTGCAGGCTTTCCCCAACCATCCTCCTCCCACCCATGCTGCCTGAAAGCACCAGCAGCAGCCAGTCCCAGCCCTGCTGGTAGTGGGCATAGGATGCTCAGCACAGCTGCTCTTGCTCCACTTCCCAGCCTGTAATCACCCTGCTATTCTCTGCTGTGTCATGAGTCCAGCTGGTAATGCTCTCTAGAGCACATTACCTGTCTTCACTGATCTGTGCTAAACATTCATTTTCTTAATTAACAAAGAGAGAATACAATTAGAATTCCAGCCAAACTCATAAAGCTACTTTTGTCTTCTGGTTTTTCCCAACTCTCCTGCCTTGTGGAGCCAGGCAGAATGTACAGTATTCTTTCTGATGCCCAGTTGACTGTCCCAAATACTTAGGCAGGAAAAGCAAACTGCATTGGTGGTATTTTTATTTTTTGAACTGACATTCCAGTTGTTTTCCTGCCCCCACCAGAGCACAGCTGCTATGCTCTGCCCAAAGAGCTCATCTTGCTCTTACCTGCCCTTTGAAATATGTGCAACGAAACACCATGCACGGGATAACAGGGACAACGAAACTGAAGATATTTAAAAACTGGATGAACTTTGAAATTGTCCTGACACTGATCTCTAGTCATTAAAAAGCATCTACTGCTGGCACTGGCAGACAGCAGAAGATGACAGTGAACAGAAACAGGAAGCTCACTTGGCTGCAGAGCAGATGAACTTCTGTACAGGCCACACCACTCTCATTACAAGCAAAGCATTTCCTTTCCGGGTCAGCTCTTACAACCAGGGACTGCCAGAAAGCTACTAAAAAGGGAGCAAAAGTATTTCAGCAACTCATCCTAAGGGAAGAACAGTACGTAACCTCCAGATTCCAAACAGATCGAATCCACACAAATTACTCCAGTGGTTCTAGTTCACTAGCACAGGCTGCCCAGAGAGGTGGTGGAGTCTCCTTCTCTGGAGACATTCAAGACCCACCTGGACGCCTACCTGTGCAACCTGGGTTAGGGAGCTGCTGTGGCAGGGGGGTTGGACTCGATCTCTAGAGGTCAACCCCTACAATTCTGTGATTCCAACAGCTGGTATTCAGACCTACTGTATTTTAAAGATGAGGCTTCCATAATGTAATCAAACTTCCTTGATTACACAACGGGCAAACAGGAGATCACAGACGTGAGCATCACCACTTCACCAAAAGGTACTTGAACACTTCAGGTTACCCACTGGGTCTTATAATTCCTGAAAAACTTGCAGCTTTTGCAATCCTGGTAAGCTCAACTTTGGCTAATGCAAAGCAATCAGTACACTTACATCTTCTGCTCAGATTATGGCAGCTCTTCATCCTAAAGTATCACACATTCTTCACAGGAATCTAGTATCCATTATCTTGTACTGCTGGATAAAATGATGATTTTTTCCTCAACTAAACACTTTATAAAATCCAAGGTAATGGAAAACTTTTTTTCTTTAAACAAGTAAATAAAGTGTCAAATTTCATACTGAATTCTCAGTAAAAACCTTGAAGAGGCAACTTTTCATTCTATTGGAATAAAGCTGCCCCTTCAGACTGGGAGCCCCATACACACTCCCCCAAGTATTTGTATATTCCTTGCCTCCTTCCTCTGTGTTAGCACAGCAACAGGTGATTTCAATTCTCTCTACATTTCTCAGAGGGAAATGGCAGATTTAGTACCTGAATTAAATGAACCTATTCTGAGCTGATAATCTGAAATTAGCCCACTCTATGCAAATGAGTACATCTGCTGTGAAACAAGGATCCTCACTCAGTACAAAACTTACTGCTTCTATTGAAAGTTCTTAGTTTCTCTCTATTGGAGAAAGTAAGGTGAGCAAAGTAAGTCACGTGCTTTCTTGGAAATTCATTTCTAGTGGGTAGATATCATTGTCACTGTACACAGTAGACAATCACTGCATGAAACCACGTTTAAACCCTAGCTAAACTGCATCCTAAGTAGAATCATAGAATCACTAAGGTTGGAAAAGACCTACAAGATCATCCAGTCCAACCATCCACTTATCACCAATAGTTCTCACTAAAGTATTCAAAATTTAAGTCATAACTTTTTCATACATAGGATGGTGATACTGTAGCAGCTAAGTCCATGCAGACCCCAGAACACAACCCACACCGCTGATTAGCCTTTAATGCTCCTAGCACCTCACTTAACAGATGCTACTAAAAATTTGCAAGACGCCTTTCAGATGAAAATTTCCCCCATACCTCCATTCTGTGCTCTAGAGAACAAAAATCCTTCAGAGACATAGAAGAGCTATTTAATAATGATCAGAACATCTTTCCATGTAGAATAGTGATATGTAGACTTTATATCACTTCACAGCTCCTACTCCCACAAGGAAACATGGTGACAGGGAAAACCTGCAACCAGATCAACCTGACTCCCTGATGTGGTAAAGACAAAACTATTACAACTTAGGAGCAGGACGTGCAAGATACATAGAAAAACAAAGCACTAGGTGTCTGGATTACTCCCTGGTCACAGCTTTGAGTTACATGCTTCCCGCTCTATTAAAATCTTTATGAGATGACAAAAGATCAGGAAATCAACAGTTCCTATGTACCTCACTGACTACCTCCTGCAGAACAAGAAATGCTTTTACTATGCTTGAAACAAATGAGCTGAAAAAAACCCAGATTCTCTCCCCTTTATCTAATCTCTGACTATGTAGAGAACAGCTAGGAACTTTAGTTCATTTTGACCCTATCAAGCTTAATCACAACATGGTCTGACTAGTAGTGGTTGCTTCATCTTGTTTCAGCCAAGCATCTGTCCACACACAATAAGAAGCATTATGCCATAATGGCAGCCTTACAGACAGATGAGATAAGAGTTTCAGGGAAAAAACTAGAAAACATAGTACTAATTCATAAGTTCTATTGTCACAAAGTCTCCACAACACATTATTGCTTACACAACCCAATTTCTTCATAACTATTTTCAGAGAACCTCAGTCACAAGGTTTGTTAAAAGCAAGAAGGAACAACTGTTGAGACAGCTTGGGATGTGGTGGTTTAAATTGCACAAAAGAACAGAACATTCAGTACACAGAACACCATTAAGCCAAAAACTCAAAGGCTTTACACTGTGCAAAATCACCTTTCTTTTCCTTTTAAAATTTTTAAATCTAGACTCATAAAAGCTCTCACAATGTAAGTCAGGTTTGTAATCCAGTCATGGCCACAGGCTTCTGGAGAACTGGTTTTGATGTCCAAGTGTTTCAAACTTTCCCATAGCAGCTTGGGCAAAGCTATTTCCCCCTTTGCACCCTGCTTCTTCTGCAAGAAGGAAGGAAGTGCCTCACCTCTTTCCTGCCCCAGCTATTCCAGTTGTACACTGGTCTCGGAAATCAGTGTCAGTTTTAAATACAATCATTTTAAATACAATCCAGCTATTCATTAGTAATTGTCAGAATGAAAGGCCAAATCTCAGTTTGACGATTAGCTACTGAATTACAGGGGTTAGCAATAAATGAGAAATACTGTCAGAAGGTTGAAGCAAAAGCTAGTTCAGAAAGTAAGTGGATTAAATCTCTTCTCCAACAGAATAAAGCAACTTTTTCAAAAAGCTGTAAGTCATAAAAAGCTCGCACTTAAAAACTTCTACATGCTTTATAAAGCAAGTTACAATGCAGGAAAAAAAAAAGGAACTACTAAAGAGTTCATGATGGAAAAAAAAAAAAACCTTTAGTATGTATTTTAGAAATATTTTTAAAATACCTTTTTTCCCCCTTCTTCATTTACTCCCAGCTACCTCATTTTGGTTCTCATAGAAGATACAATTAAGTTGGGCTGTGCACAACATTTGTTGAACATAGCCACGGTTTTATAAAGTCTATGCCTACAAAATAATGTTACCACAAGCAGAAAAACATAAAGAGGAAGTAGGATCTGAACTCAGTATCTCTGTGCAATGTTTAAACTCAACACATTCAAAATGTTATCTTTAAGACCACAGGCCTGTTAGACCATTTCATCACACAATGAATGAGAACATTAACTTTCATATATGTAATTGAAATAGGTAACATGCATGCTTTTCTCATTTATGTTGCATTATCTCCTGCAATATAACACACAGAGGCATTCCAGATCATACCCAAAAAGCATCAGGCTTCTGTTTTTCTCCTCCTCGGTCATTTCAAAACACTATCACTTCCACAATTTCTCAACCAGCTGCACTATTTCCTCACTAGGCTACTTTTGTTTGGGTGAATCTGCGTTGCCAGGAGTTAAATATTGTGAAGAGTGTCAACTGCCATAAAAAAACAAATCTCAGGTATAGATGACAACCTCCCACTTTGAAAACATAAGTGTTTTTGTTTGTTTAAACAAGACACTAAGCAGTAAGCAGAATCACTCAGCCAAGTCTGGAGATTACCATCTAACACTGCACTTGGACTCCAGCTCCCACACTCTTCTACCTTCAGATGCCCACAGGTTGCTGGTATGGGAAAAGGGAATTGGCTAGTAGGCCAATCCCTATACCAGATTATTTAAAAGATTTACACTGAGAGACAAACATACCTTTATATGGGTAATGACTTCATTCTAAGACTTCTCTTCTGTGTTTAGTCTACTTCCACACACCATTTTGGCAACATCTTGAACTAGGACATCTCTTTCCATGTTTAATCCATTCAAGACCCCTCAGTTTCTACGCCTAAGATGTTCCAAAGCATGCAGAAATGACATTCCTATTGCACAAGCATAGACTGACGTAAAAAACAAAACAAAACAACGTACCAGCTACCAGTAACAAAAGCAAGGGACTGACAAAGAGACTGAAAACTCAGACCAAATAAGAAAATGCTAACTCTCTCCATTAACTCCACTGTGGCACATTTTGATTACCCAATGCTTACAGGGGGTTAAAAAAGGGTTTCAGAAAAGCCATTTCTGTAATGATCACCACTGGTGGTATTTGAACTGCAATTAAGAAATATTTCGTAAGAGTGTAACGCTTCTGATGTTGCTTGAGAATTATTTCCCATACCACTCAATCATTACACTGATCTGCTTAATTCCCATTTTCTCACTTCTTCAACACCCGTGTAGTATTACAACCCCAGTTGCTCATCAGAGAATTTCAGTAACATCTGAAACTTCTTGCAACTTTACATGTGCATTATATTACAACTACCAATAATGCTTTTGTATCCACTTACCAATAAATATTCAGTAAAATACAATCCTAAACAGGTAAGTGATGTATTCAAAACTTCTTCTTGCAGGTTGTTTGACAAATTGCTATGCCAGGTGTTAAACACTTTACAGCTCAGATAAGGAGCATTACATAACAGACTTAAGCTTTTTGCCTTAATTCTGTTCTCACCCACTCTCTATATGCTTATAAACATTAGGCCAGCTTCTCACAGGATTGCACAGAAACAACAAGAACTCCCAGATTTATTTTATTTTTTAAAACATATAGTCAATTTTACACAATCAAAATACCTCTCACTCAAGGAACGTAACTCATGGTACTGAAAGAATAAGTTCTTCTACAGAAAAACATTCAGAAATTTTCCCCACCTGGTGAAATATGCAAAGTATGAACAATGTAAATGACATGGGCTCAAAGGCAGCAGGCAGAATGAATGACTGAAACGGTTTCACTGTAGACCACAAATGGCTTGGGCAAGTAACATACAACCCAGTTACATTATAGAAAAGGTTCACCAGTTCTTTAAATGGATTTTTCAGATATGCCCTCAGAGTGTCAGAAGGGAAGAATATCTTTTAAAGCCTGTAAGATGGATGACAAAGAAAGATGCAAGTAGAAGCTGCACATAAGATGAACGACAGCAAGCTGTGCTTCCATTATGCTTTTCAAATAGAAGAGTCTGTTCCCTTGCTAACCAGGAGGCAAGGACTTTATCTGCTGGCTGCTACAGAAAGTAAGAGTAAACTCAATTAAGAAATATAAAATACGACATTGTATAACAGAATACAGGAAGGCAAGAGTACCGCTACTCCCACTTTCAAGAAACAGTTCAAGCAATCACATCTTTCACAGTCAGCAGGACACAGAGCTGTAGTCTCACATGCTGCCATGAAAATTCACTCACTGTAGCAAAGAACTTATACCCTGATAAAATCAACATAAGTAAGTGAATAAGGTGATGAAATATCTAAAATTTGTCTTCCCCCACTAGTCTGTTGAAGTTGTTCCAAAAGGAACTGTTTCTCTTAGAAATTGTCTATTTCTTATTTGCCCTTAACTTATCAGTGCCTACAAATACCTGAAGGGATGGCAGAACCACGCTCTTCTCAATTGTGTCCAGTGTCAGGACAAGATGAGACAGAATATGGAACACTGAAGGATCTATCTGAACATCAGGAAATGTTTCTTTACTATGCAGGTAGGGAAGAGCTTGCACAAGGACCCAAACAGTTTGTGGGGTTTCCTTCTGGAAGAGCTTCAAAAGCTGCCTGGGCATGGGCTTGGGCACCCTGCTCGGGGTGGCCCTGCTGGAGGCAGGAGTTGGACCAGAGGGACCCAGAGGTCCCAGCTACTCTCAGTCAATCTGTGAATCTGATTCTGTGGGGAAAAAAAAAAAAACAAAAAACCAAAAAACAGAAAAACTCAACTTAACTGCTCTTAGCTGCAGTGTAGAATCCAGTTTATGGTCAAGCTACAAATGGACAAAAACGTTGTAAAATGTCTTGAACACAGTGTGTGTGAGATAAGGCTTATATGTTCAAAAACCTGATTCTAAGTTACTTGATCCCCCCCCCACTTTCTTCTTGTAAAAGAAAGGGGCTTTGCTGATTAGGCATTGCCAGTTAACACAGAATCATTCTCCAGTAAGCTGATGCAGATGAGTGGTTTGCAGCATGCAATCTGTCAAAGCAACAACAGGCAGCAATACACTTATCTGGTCTGATGAATTCAGCACCCCAACTTGCCACTCCAGAGCCCTGGACTTAAATCCTGTACTTCAGTCATAAGAAAAAAGTAACCTCAGACAACATCTTGCTGCTTGCATGCACAAAACTGCCATCCCAAACCGCTGTGCTAACTTGATTTGAGTCAACAGTCTGCTTAAAGGAAACCAAAACTGGAAAGCAAGTCTAGACATCTTTCTCTCAAAAAATCAGACTTGTATAAGCTGTGACATACTTCATGTGGAATGCGTACTAGTTCACATAACGTAAGTCGCAGATAATCACGAGTTCATCACTATAGTATTTTATTAATTTTACTGTGTAATAGTATGCACCCTTTTTTCTCTACAGGTACCACAACTGCATACTGTTTCTTTTTATAATGATGTCAAGCTGGATATAAATATTTTGTAGCAAAAATGTTAGGTTCCTACACATTCTTTGCCAGTTAACATATTTGCGATGATCATTTTTTGGCTATTAGGGCCTGTCAATGAGATGTTGGCTTGAGTTCTCAGTTCAGCTTTCAGGAAAACCAGTGAAGAAAATGAAGGCAGGTGTTGACACAAGATTACTATGTGCTTATCAGAAGTTAGTCTGATGATTTCTAGAGAACTGTCAAGTTGCTCCCTCACGCTATGTTGCATCTACGCAGATTTGTGGATTGCTGTACTTCTGTCACACAGTTGTACTGCAATGAATATTTAGGTTACAGACCCAGATTTCATGCGAACTGCTCTGCTCTCCTAGTGACTCTGCATAAAGGACAGCTAATGACATAGTATTATTACCTATTTCTGATAAAAAAAAAAACAAAAAACAAACACATTCAGATTGGTAGAAGGTTTACAAAAATACCACTGGGGAAAACTCTGAGTAGATGACCAATATACACATTCTCTCTTTTTGTTTTACAATTTCTATATACCATAAGACAGAAATTGGACACTATCCACTTGAAAATCCCATTTGTATCTCTCACCTTTGTAAGCAGAACACTAACATTTCTTCTGGACAGTAGAGTTACAGGAAAAACAAAGATTTACCTGATGCATGTTTCATCACCTCACGTAGATTCTGAGTGCATCAACAGGTACTTTCTTCCATGCCTCTAAGCACTGAGCTGAAGGAGGCCCAACAATACAGCTAAAAGCTGCAGCAAAGCTGAAACTGAACACACAAATGTGAGGAATAGAAATGATGCCAGAGTTCTGGTATAATTTCTTGTTTCAGTTGGAAAAACAGAAAAGAGAGAAGACATCTTCCTTTGAACAGGTTACCCCAGAAAAGAGCAACAATGAGAAATTCACTCAATTATAATGTGTTTATAGAGGTCTCTTCTACTCAAAGTTATATCTGAGTGTACTTACTGTATCTGGATTTAATGCATCTGAAGTCACACAGCATTTCTGCATCCAATAAAAGGTTTTAGTGTTGGATTTCAATAGATGTCACATCACTACCTGGGCACTAGACAAACACACTCATAATTCAGCAAATCCTTATTAAAACCATTTAATGAGTACAGAGGCAGTAATTAACTCATTTGCCCAAGGCCACTAAACTCATAGAACTGAGTTTATTACTTCAAAATCTCATGCCTCCCAGACCGCTCTGCACTTATCTTCACTTAATCAAGAACTGAGAAAAACATGACTTGCCTTTAAGTTCTCATCAAGGTGCAACAACAACAGATCCATTCAGATTTGAACGTCGTGCTTTCTCTGCACTGCATGCAATCACATCAGTTATACTGGTAACACACGATGAAGCTTCAGGTAAGTGTATTTGAAAAAGATAATTAACGCAGACACATATTCCCTAGGACTTCCCAAGAAGTCCTTCTGTTCTCCTAATTGAGAATTTAAAAATAAAGAAAAGCACGTCATAGTCATGTATCACTCATAACATCTTCGTTAACAAAGAATAAAGACTACATTTTTTTCTCAATTTATTAGCAGAAACTAATAGTACCATTAAAAATAACTCAATATTCTTCAAAGCTTTCCTAATCTAGAAAAGATAGAATCTGCACCACTGTTAGGTCACGTGACATCAACTCATTGCTCCACTCTGTGCCCGATTTTAGATCAGACATAGAAGGTACCAGTGATATATGACATACACTGCCACCTTGTGTTACAGTTTAGAACTGAGAAAGCCTGCAAAGACTTCTAAGACATCCAGCTTTGGGAGTTCTAAATAGCACTTTTCACAGCCACTGTGCCATATTATAAGCACCTAAACCTTTACGTAACTAACACTTAATTCAGGATGCAATAGATGCAAGTCTCAATGGTCCCAAGGAAGAGCAAAGCCCACTCTTCTCCAGTGACTGCTGCAGGTATTTTGAACAGTATACAGTATTTGCAGAGACAGCAAAAGCTCAATGGCACAGATATTAGCTTTTAGGTCTGAGATGGTATTCCTCCAGCAGAGGTAAATAAAAATGTTAAGTTACTCCATAATATGCTATGATACTCCATCAAAAAATTGAGGCTATAATACTACTTTCTTCTTCCCCTTTAAGCCCCAGGTCAGTACTTCGATAACAGGTATTGTACCATCCCCTCCTCTACACAAGAAGACTTAGATCTCATTTACCTACAATGGCTGCATGTAAACTGAGTAACTATATTCTGGATGAGCAGCAGAATCTAGGACAGGAGCTCCAGGACTGGTAGAAGATGGATAAAAAACTGTAGGTATCTCAGTGGTTTGTGGCCAAGGCAATCCTCCTGCTACATTTTGGCCTTAAAGGGAAAATGGAAGCAGCAATTCATTCAATGTTCTCAAGTCTCAAGCCAAGTGTAGTTGTACTGTATCTTGAAAAGTAGTCTCAAACCCAGCAGCTGTATCACAAAATACGCTAGCAAGTAGAATTAAAAAAAAAAAAACAAGCATGGGAATGGTTCTGGAGAAGGAAACTAATGAACTTTGAAACTGCATGGTCCTTTCAAATATATACTGAATGGAAGTTTTATTTTCTGTAAAGAAAATTAATTTTATGTAAGGGAAATAAAAACGGAAGACTGGCCTTATAATTTGGGTAAATATGGTCATCCAACTGAATCGTAGCTCTATTCTAATTACCACAGAGTATCAGAGAAACTTTCCTAAGTGCATTGTCTTTACACAGACCAAGACTAAAATACTATGCAACCTGTAAAACACCACTAAATTGTTAAATACTTACACAATAATAACAATGAGCCCACCTAATTCGTTTCTACCCTAATGTTACATTGGAAATATTTGTATTATCTTGTTTCTGAAAGTATCTATTAAAATAGAAGCATTATAGTAATTCACAGAATTCACAAACAACTCCAGCATTCAGCAGGAATCTTTGTTGCACTAGCAGAAAGGTTCTCCCACCACGTGAGGTGGAAAACAAACGCTCCTAGAGAAACATGCTAGCATTAAGTAGCACTCACTGACCAATTCTGATAGGTTAGATTCAGTTTAGAACATCACTTTCAATCCAAGCACGTTTGTTTCTTCCCTCACCCCACCCAAGTAGAAAAAAGCAAGACACAGGTCTTCTGCCATACTAATGTATTCCATCTTTCAAAAAGAAAGACATGATTTTAATATTACTTAACAATATGTTAAAAAAGTAGCCAGTTAGGCTTCAGTGTTAATACAATTATACACTCTATAACAGATTCGATAGTGTGAGTACTGTTCTTTTTTTAAATTTTCTCATTCTGCAAGTATTCTTACACAAGCTGGCTACAAGTCAGGAAAAAAAAATCAAAACACAAATAGCGTAACTTGTACACTCTTAAACAGTAGATTGTGAAAGAACTGAGGAAATACTTGTCCCGTAAGAGCCTCTTTTTCATGAAGTCATGTCAGGAGAATTTTGGAGCAGATGAAAGCACAACTGACTAGGTCCATTCCTCTGTCAGGAGTCAGAATGACAAAACATAGCTAGATGCAGAAGTGACAGGAGCCACTGCAGATGATGCAAACTAGTATTTTGGCCTCCACCCAAGCCTAAGCAATTTAAAGTCTTTGAGGCCAAGGCATTCAGAAGGAGATGGAAAAGAGCTACTGTTTCATCTCCAACGGCATACAGCTACAATCAAGTAAGTCTCACTCACAGACTACAAGCACACAAGCTAACAAATTCAGGTAGAAAGTGGCAATTTTTCAGTCCGCAAGAATTATCAGGCCAAAGGGTTCAGTGCAGATCCACACAGCACTGGGGACAAGGCAAGGCAGCACTGGTTCAAGACCAGATAAGCTCTCAGCACAGCAGGACAGGTAAGTGGAGTCGTCGTTCATTGATTCCTGCAGGATTCCCTCCCCATATTGTGTCATTTCAGTGTGCAGCAAAGGTGGTTTTTTTCAAGCTAAAATTGGACCAGTTGATAGAAAGTCTCTGCCTTGTCTGTCTGGCAGAATCCAAGCAGAATCTGAAAAAATAAAATAAAATAAAAAAATTGATAAAGTGAAACCAATATACTTAAACAAAATTTTTAAAAAAGAAAAAAAACAAAGAAAATAAAAAAAACCACTGATGGCATCCCTTTTTTGAAGGGCAGTTTCCATTCAGAAGGGCAAAACTTCTTAGAAGAATCATATTAAAAAAATGACTTGCCCATTAACCATGTAGATCAGTAACTTTAAACACCACTGTACTGCCAAGAACAACTGGGAGAAGAAGCAAAGAATAGCACATATTTATCAGCACAGAAGCTTGCTGAGTATTAACTAAAACCAGAGCAGACGTGACTGCATTTACCAAAACCCTTGTAACATAAGAATGAATAGTAGGTAATTTATAAAGAAGTGCCAGGGGCATAGAATGGTGCTCTTTCTTCACACCAGTGTGTCTTTAGCAAAGTTGAATTTGAAACAAAGATTTGGGGAACGGATGTTTGTAATAGCACAAAGTCCACACACATTCTTTCCATGAAGAATCTTTAGCACAGAAAAATCACTGGGCACAACGCACACTTAGGGAAGGACTCTTGGAAAAGGTTGGCATGCACTAAGAAACAGGCATTTCAGGGACAGTGAATTCATGCTCAAGTCATTTATCGAGGGCTGGTGTGGCTTGTTTAGCCTAAAAGTTCCATGACAGCATCAAGGTAACTCCTATGTAAAACCCCTCTATGGAAGGCTGCATGGTTTCTGTAAGAACTGAAAACCAAATAAGGGGAGCAGATAGAAGGAGAGAAATCAGAATGGTACAATGGATGGTCAGAAGTAGATTTCTTCTGTTCTTTCCATGCCAAAGTTAGAAGCAGGTTGCAAAACTGATTTTGAAGTCAGGGGGTAATAATCTATCTGTCACTCTACTCCAAAGCAAGAAGAAAGGATGATAAATTAATAAACTATCACTAAAGAAGATGAATTCCTGCGGAGCTTACTGCATGGATAACAAGCAATGTTGCTAGATTGCTGTTGATTATGCTGGAAATTATTAGATGACATATATTAAAGGTGTCTTCATGGTATTTGCCTAGGGCAGCATTTATTGGGGCATTCCATGCACCTCGCCTAATCAATGCATAAAAAAAGGACAGTTACACATACTTCCTAGCAGATGAAAGTTGAACAGATTCTATCATTGAACTGATTAAAACTCATAACTGTACCATATTGTAACTGTTCATCTGGAATCATGTACGGCAAACTCTTGTATGAATTTCAGCCATAATTTTACACAAAAAGAATACATTTCTTCACTAGCAGTATTTAATATATGTCACGTTTCAACTATAAAACTGCAATCTAAATAACTAAATCTGTTAGCTGGCACAAGTTGGTCATATTTAAGAATAGTGAGTATGTATTTCTGGATATTTCAACTTTAATACACTATAACATTGATTTAAATAACACATGAATTTTGTACAGAAATAATATCCAGCACAGAGAAGCACATGCCCTTTGCATGATTCATTTGTTTATTACTTCCCAGTCACACAGACTGTCAAAAGTACGTAAGTTCAGAAAACATTACATAGTATTTATCATATTTACTTTAAAAAACAAACAAACAAACAGAAAGTACTTTGTCCATGTCTTTTCCACGTGGACAATAAAAGAAACATTCAGATTTTGTTTATAGAAAAAAAAAAGTTGGGGATATTCTGAAAATCTTGTTGAGAACTTGAGGGACACAAAGATGACCCTGGGATTTGGTCATGAAGAACAAGAACAGCTTTACGTGTAGGAATTACAGCACTTTACCTTTTAAAATACTCCACTTCTCGCTCTGTTTCATCCATTTCCACACTGTCTAGATCAATGTCTTTGGGTAGAAAAACATCATCTACAAAGGGAAAAGGATTACACTACATTAGATTCCATGGGAAAAGGGGAGAAGAGAAAGGAAGAAGCTGGATTAAATGTTTTTTTGCTTTTTTTTGGGGGGGGGGGTTTTTTTTGAG
>VXAB01001205.1:100208-116530 GCA_013399175.1 Odontophorus gujanensis
TTTTTTTTTTTTTTTTGGGGGGGGGGGTTTGTTTTGAGAACTGTCTGAGCTTTGTATATTAGTGATTATTCATATTTAGGTTGAAATAATACAAAATTGTAATTGAAAACGAGTTCTTAATCTCACACTATCATCTCTGCTCAGTCTTTAAAGGAGACACGTTTGAAACAAGGAAGAGACAAATTAACAGTAATTTACTGATCACATGGATTGCAAAAGATGCCAAAAGCCTGGAATACACATGAGAAATGTCAAATTATATGAAGAATGTGATGAATCAGGTAGAAAATGAATCATGCTTGATTGCCTGAAATTTGATGGCCTTGCTACTAGAAAGGCAGCTTTAGAAAGGCTGAAAAAAATGTTATTTCTAAAGAAAAAACTTAAAAAATTCTGGTTTTGAAGAACTGCAGTACCCCCTCTGTGACATTATAGGCTGTGTGTGCAAGTCATGCTATTTGCAATTAAGATTCTTTTTTAAACATTCTTCTAATATTTTAACATGGTCAAAAAATCCAAGTGTCAGCTATTGTAACTACTGGCATATTATACTGCCCCAGCATTTCTTTTTCTTGTACTTTCTATCACAAATACTTCAAAAAATGTAATTTACAGTAGAAACCAGGTTAAGAATTTTCTCCTCAAAGTCTCCCTTTGTATTCTGCACCATTCCCATTTCTGAGGCAGATTCAGAACACATTCCAAAGACAGCAAGATTCAAAGCACACAACTGAGAACACCTACTACATACCACACCTTTCCAGAACCCTTGGAACTATGAGAGCAGAGGATTCTTCCCTAAAGACTTTCCTGACAGCTCAAAAATTACATTTCTTTGCCTTGCAACCTATTTCTGGAGAACCTGAAAGCCCTGTATCCCTATATCCCAGCCTCTTTAAAAAGGGGAGTCAGAATACTCTGCCAGCCTATTTCTTCAAGAAACCAAGATTGCATCAGAAGCGATGTTCTCTGGCTTAATGTTTCATCTGAAAACAAAGTATTTGTTACCTCAGTTCTACTATACCTGTACATTTTTCCACAGCTCACCTTTTGTGCCTTTTGCTAGTTTAGTCTGTCAACCCAGTATCTTCAGGAAATTATAACAAAAAAAAAAATAACTGCATATTTTTTTAGACATTCAGTGAAACATTCAGCGCTGTGTTCTGGCACAGACTGCCACTGGAGGATTGAGCAGTTACACACTTAACAAGCAGCACAGCAGCATGAACTGCAATATTAAGTTATTCTAGCAAACACTTCACTTGTGCACTGCTGCTGCTCAGCTGTGTGCTCCAAGCACATTTCTGTACCACAAAGCTGCCCTGACCACCAGCCCCAGGAGGGACCAAGCTCACTCAGGAACACATCAGTGGTCCAAACCAGCAGACAGATTAGCACGCTGCCAAAGCAAATCTGTAGCAATGAATGTGTTCATCAGCTTTACTAATAGCCTTAGAAGTTTACAGGAAACAAAAAGAAAAAATGCAATGGGAAGAAAATTATGTCAGTGCAACCTGAGTGAACTCGGAATTTTATGTTTCTGTTATTATTATCAGGTGCATAACCTAGCACAAACTGATGTTCACACAGAAAATACTTAATATATTTAATCAAGCAAATTCCACTAAGTTTTCACATTGGCAAGTAAAAAATAGTAAACTAGTTTACTACACCTGTTGATGTAAATAATCTATGAAAATAATTATTACCACCAAGTAAAGAGAATATGTATGAATGGTCATTCTTTGACTGCAGAATTCATTAATTTCTCCTTGAGACCAGTTTTAGACTAAATACATTTCTGTATGAGAAATGTATTTAGTCTAAAAAATGGATAAAAAATTTTTAGTCTAAAAAATAATACTAAATGTATTTAGTTTTAGACTAAATACATTTCTGTATGAGGTACATCCTTGCTTTTAAATAAGTTCAGACTGGAATTTAGCATGCTGCTTCACTATACAGAATATTTCTTAAGAAACACGTGCTTTGCAGATGAGATTGGCTTTCTTTACTGACAAAACCCTATAAAGACAGTGGCATATGCTACCATACTCAAGATTTAACACCTTTTGCATCTCTTCACTAGAAGTATAAACACATATCCTAAAAGGAAAATGTTATCTTCGGATTGTGCATCACCAGCGAGCACCCTGAAAACAAACTGAAGTTATATTTGCACTGACTTGAGTTTTTCCTGACACCAATTTCTCTGGGTTTTTGTTGTTAAGATTTGTTTTACATTACCAGATTGACTAAAGAAAGATTTTAAACATCTAGACTTCAGTAATAACAGTAAAGAAGAAAACGAACAAGCTTCATTTCTCTTACCAATGGAATTGTTGACTTTGTCCCCTTTTTTCTTCTTGTTTTTCTTGCTCTTGCCTTTCGGTTGAGGAGAATCTGCAAGTATTAGCTTATTATTTTGCTGCTGTTCACTTGGTGAAGGGGATTCACTTGTGATGGGTGCTTTCTCTTCCTTTATGTGGTTCAACTGTTTTTTGTTGTTGTTGTTCAATTTCTTCTCTTCTTTTTTAGGTTCTGCAAGTGTTGGGAGCTCTGCTGCTTTTGCTTTGGATTCTATTTGGTTTCTGGTTTTATTCTGAATCTCAGTTGCTTTGGAGGACTCAACAGGCTTTTTCACTTGTTCAGCACATGGTTTGTTTATTTGCTTTAGTTTCTGTTTGTTGTTTCCTTCTTTATGTTGATGCATAATATCAAGTAGAAATGAGAGGGGCTCATGCTGCTTTACACTTCCCTCTTTCTGATAAAGCAGTTTTGAGTCTCTAGTGTTCACAGCATTGAATGGTTCACAGCCTGTCTCCGACAGCGGCCTCTGTTCTGTGTGATTCATGTGTCTCGACAGTGAACCAGAGGAGGTTTCTATCTTTTCTGATTGCTCAAGTGTACCATTCTGAATGTCTTCGGGTTCATTTGGGACAGATTCCTTTGCTGCCTGGCAGTTTTGAGTAAGCACATCCACCTTCTGACACTCTTTACTTGTTCGCTCTTTCTTCTTTTTCTTTACTGCCCTCAACTGCTGAAGTTCCTGAAGCCGCTGTAGTTCTTGCTTCAGCCTCTCTTCTTCCTCCTCCTCTCGCCGCCTCTGCTCTTCAAGCAACTGGTGATGCTCCCTTTCCCTGGCTTCTGCTTCAAGTCGAGCCTTTTCTTCAAGCTACAAAATAACAACTAGATTAATGGTTTTGGAAATTAGATTTTTAGCTATCACTATTAGTTTTCTGCATGAACGTTTTAAGTCTCAGTGTTAGCATAACCAACTTATTTGATCAACAAGCATGCAGCAGTAAATAAATAACTGTAAAAAAAAAGCTGCCTTTTAAATTACATTAATATCCTTTTGGAATTTCTGTAATGCATCTGACCATTGACAATATCAACTGTTCATCTTCTCTTTGCTCCTGCTAAACTTAACTTCATACCAAAGATTTCTATAATCACAAAAAACATGTGGAAAATGAATGATTCTCTCATCTATTTGTGTATTACTGAGGTAACTGAACCTTGTATCATACATTGCATCATTTATCTGTTCTCTTGCTACAGTTATTAAAAGCAACTCAAAACAAAACACCAAGCACATCAAAGATGCATTAAAGGCTCGTAAGTACACTAAGGATGGTAACATTTTGTTAGCTGTAAGTTCATAACCATGTACAACAAATATATAAAGGACTTTCACCAGCTGTTACTGCAAGTTCCTGAAACTTTGTGGAATATTTATGTTGTATGATAAGCAAAATGAAAACTATACACTGAGAACAATCTCATTAATACACTCTTCTCACAGATTTCAAAGCATATATACAGGATTCCTTTTCCACAGTTACAGAAGGGGCTTTTTGCATGACATCAACCTCTTATGTGAGCACCAGGTCATCTGAACCTACGGAAGCTTTACAGCATGCAGACTTAGTGGCAACAAACGAATCCACAAGCATGAAATATTTACTCTGAAGTCACATAACAAGATAATCAGAATAAGTAAACATTCAGCAACCAATCTCATTGCAATTTAAACTTCATACTTAAGGTTGAAAATTAAATTGCAATAAGAAAAGCAATTTTTCTTTTTGTTCAACTTAGAAAAATCATTTTCCACCGTATACTCAGCAGGTTTTTTTTCGAAAAACAATTTCCTTGTTAAATTTTGAAGGTTTTTTTTTTTATTATTTAAATGTTTTAGGAATTTTCATTTGAAAGTGACCTATTTTATTTTTCATTCCCCATTCCTCTGCAGCTTCACAGTTCGATCTGACTTAGGATGGCCCTTCATGTCACCATGTAGCATAGTTCTCAACCTCTTTCAAGGTGCCCAATGCAATCTTGCTACAGATATCAAAACTTGACTTTTCCACTTTCATGAAAGCATTGTTCTCATGTTTTTTGGCTTCCTACAGTCATCCATCATAACCATCATTCCATAAAGAAACATGAATTTCCTAGTTTTCTGCACTTCTAAAATGCCTATTTTATGCAGCAATCAGAGTTTTACTTCTGAAATTTAAAAATAACCGTGTGGGAAATTCCTATATAAAGATGACTTGAAACTAAGAATGTGATAGCAATGTTGTGAGAAATCTTCCTAGTCTAAGTAACTTCTAAGACAGCATCAAAAAAGTAAGCTAGTAAGCCAGCTTCACATAAGCAAACAGGCAGAATATCACACATGACAAAGAAAACTATTAGGCCATTATTAGCAAGTGAGCACACAGGGGTATACTCACAGGGTGTGCACAAAACATGTTTTCAGATTCAAGTATATGAGGTGTTAGGATAAACACATTCATATCTTACTTTTCTTTGCTTATGTCTTGCTCGCTTGGCTGCCCGAGAACTGCTAACTGGTTTGGTTTCAGAGCTGTTTATGAACTGTAGCAAGTCTTCCACCTTTCGATGGTCAACAACACTTTCCCTTTCAGAGATCTGATCTGGTTTCTTGGGCTGCTCCTCCTTCCTTTTGGTCAGACGTAAACGAAGTTTTTCTCGCATCTCTGCATAATTTCTACTGGTTGGTGCAGCTGGTGGCTGAAGGAAATCAGGGAAATATTTAGTGACTAAACACAAAAGTTTCACTGACCTAACACTTTCAAGATTTTGAAGGTGTAGAGACCTTAAAAAAATAAATAATTAAGTGTTCAGACAAGAGCACCAAATTCCATGTTGTTTGTAGGCGTACCTGAAGGTGTATTTAACAGGCAACTAACAGACCTACCAGGCTTGTTGCTAGCTTATAAACTCTACTCTGCAACTGGAAGAATGACTAATTTTACAGAGGAGTACACAAGTGAGAAGACAAAGACCTTTAACAACACAGAAGAGACTTTCATATTTTCCTGTGATCGGTGTACCACATTTGGAGATTTAAAAAAGCAGACATCTGCTACTGTTGTCATTTTCCACCAAGTCTCTTCCAGAGTTTGTGCTACATTGGCCTCTGGATTGATTACTCTGCACCAAAGTATGCCTGCCCATCTATTTGGGGCAACCCAATTCAACTCACTACACCAGCAAAACAAAGCCTGTTATTAACTTCTAAAAAATCCTGTAGCACTCTGCCACTTCAGCACATCAAACAGCTTACTGTGCAATTGGACAGCTGTCAAAGACAGATGAAACACTGGCATGGTGGGAAAGTGCAGCAAGAAATGGGATCCCCTCCTTGCCCCTTTCAGCCATAGGGCAGGGCCTTTAAATTCACTTCAGACTTTAAGATGAAATAGCTGCTAACCAAATACATGTCCCAAATTTTACTTCAAATACAAAAAAAAAAAAAANTTACTTTAAAAAAAAAAAAAAAAAAAAAAAAAAAAAAAGCCAGAGACTCAAAGTCCATTTGTGACCTGACTATTAAAACCAGAGTACCCACATTCAAGTAAAACAAGGCCAGCAATGAAATACAATTTCAAGTTAAGAAAAATTTTCATGTGGCACCTTTAAATAGCTTTGAGCATTTCACTTGTGAAAATGAATTGATTATGAGAATTGCTAGCTATGTAAAGGTACAAAATGAAATTCAAGATGCTCCAACCAAATCTCTCAGTAAAAAAATAAAGAACATAAAAGATTTTGCATAACCTTTAATATTTAATTTCTTTAAAATACCTTTTAGATGTAAGTCAGCACTTATCAAAATGTTCCAGTAAAGCAGATCGATTGGAATAATAAAAACAGAGAATGTTACCATCTGAATTCTCCTTTGACAAAAATGTAATTTAAACTTACACTGCTTGAGTTCTTTAAGGATAGTTGTGGTTTTTTATAATATCACGTTAAAGAAAACACTCTGAGAACTGAGATTTCTATAGATAGAATTGCTACAAATGTTTTTTATAAATCATCTTCTATTAAGTGCATTTCTACTTGAACTTACCACAACATAAATAATTACACTGTTCTAGGTGAGTGCATATACTTGTGAAGATATCTACATGGCAGAATGCCCATTTGCAGTTTCACAGTCAAACATGGTATCTATTATCCAATTCAATTGCCTGCTAAATCTTTTAGCCTTTTTTTTAATTTGCTTTCAAGTGAATGGTGTTCTTTTGATTTTTCATTTCAAAGAGGAAAATCATTTTCTGCCCATGCACTGAACTTCCTTTTGCTATTTATCTCTTCAGTGAGTTTCAACACAACTCCCCCTTAGCTGCTGTCTAATAAGATCCATGCAACTGATGACAAATACATTGAAAAAAAAAAGCAAAATAAATTGAAAATCCAACAACTTACTCCGCCATGGCCGAAGAACTCACAGTAACAACAGTCACAGTATTTTCCTTCCTTCTGGTTTGTGGATGTTGAGGTACTTGAGCTATGCTCTGAACAGCTATCTTCATCTTGGCTTTCCTCTCCGTCACACTGCTGATGATCGTAAGTGTTACTGTTCTCGCAGCGATGGCCCTCACAGTCAGGATCACTGTATGAAATGAAGTAGAAGTTGGTAAAAAGCTCTGGATAATAATGGAAATAACATTTAAAAGAAACAAAACAAAAAATCATACAGTTACACGTACATCTACCAGGAACAATGACTCTCAAACTGCGACATCAGTCACCAGTGATGTACCAAATTCTAAGGCCTTCACAAAGTGGCTTTCAAATGGAGATGCTCAAAACCAAGCAGAAAGAAAAAAATCATGCATGGTAAAGTGACTTATGAAAAGCTCAGGAGGTGACTCACTAGATAAGTAGCCTACAAATTGAGTTGTGAAACTGTTCCTCCTTGTCTTAAACCAGGTAAAATAATTTCAGCCAGAAATTTTTAGTTTTAGTATGGAACGGTTTTGAAACTGTCACTTGCCTTATCACTTGAGTATTGCTCAGCACTCTTCATACTACATCTTATTTCTAAAATTCCCTGGTTCTAGACATATTTTTTTCTCAACTCGGATGAAAACAAGATGCTGCTACTATTTTGTTTACCACTTAATTTTTAGAGGGAAAAGAAATAAATAAAGCAGGTCTCTTCAATAAGCAGTTACATAGCAGCTTATCCCCTCCAAAGGATCTGCATGACTATGTGCCCATCATATCAAGGTCCCAGAAGGGCTGAACAACAGATGTGATCTTGCTTTAACTGTAAAGAAGTATTTAATTTAAAGAAAGATCTCATCTATTGTTATTATATCTTTGTTCACATTAGAAAGGTGAAAATACCAAACACCTCTCATATACACAAAACGTATATGCATCTTCTTTCTGAATCAAGAAACTTGACCCTTCCAGCTCACCCAGAAAAGGAGTTTAATCAAAAACTAGTGACCAAAAGAGAGGGAAAAATACTGTTCAAATTAGGAAAAAAGTATGAGAAAACACTACACTTAACAGCAGGTAGCTGCTAGTTAGTTAAAACATTCTGGATAGTCAGCTTGAGCAATTCAAGCACTATTTTCTCTTGTCTGTTGCGAGTTAGCATTATAGAGCCTGGCAGAACAGTGGGACAGCATGTGCCTTGGAACAACAGACATAACTCTGTAAGAATCAGTGGAGCTTTGATTTCATCACTCAGGTGCCAGACTTACCTGCAGACACTTGGAGGGGCACTTACAGAGCTGTCTGTAGTGGAAGTTGGAGGTACAACCGTAGTAGGACAAAGACCTGAATGGGGATCCACAAACCCAGGGGCTGTTGCAGCAGTTTTGGGAAAAGAAGGAGCAGCAAGGTTTGGAAGATGGGGGGTAGAAGCTGGAGACAGTGCAGCAGGAGACAGCGCAGGAAGTGATGCTAAACTGGTGGGACTATTTCTTGGTGCAACTGGTGCAGAATGTCTATGGTCCTCTTTATTAATATTGTGGAACACTTCACCTAAGTTTGGAGGGAAAAAAGAAACTGATTACAACTGAAAGAAATTAAATCTCCAATTAAGTACTCAAACAGTCACTCAAGATGGTGGATGTCCGCAGCCTCTCTAAAATCTATGCAGTATTTCCACATCTGCCTATCGGGAGTCCCAAACCCTAATATTAAAGATGTTCTAAAAATTTCTTCTAGCTAGAAGTACAGAGACTAAAACTCAACAGTATTAAGAACACCCATCAAAGATAATCATCAAGATGCAAACTACAACAAACATACATTGAACTTTGATTAGTTATACGTACTGGAGTCAATTACTAATAAGAGTGTGAATTACGAATCCTTACCTATTGATGAAGGTCTCTTGGATGATACTTTGAATTGGTTGCTGCTCGATTGCACTGTAGTAGCTGTGCAGGAGACAGAAGAAGTAGCAGAAGAGGTTGCCATGACAACTTTGTTAGCTTCCATAAAGGCATCCTGGAAATTGTACAGACATTTCTTCTTTGCAGCATTTTTCTTCTCTTTGCCATCAGTAACTGCTGTTCCTTCATTGCTAGATGTGGTAGGAAGTGCTTCAGGTCTTATTTCCGAGAGTGCTGGCGTTAACATATCATTCCCTTCAATTGAAGTACACAGAATAATTAAGTATCACAGAATTACAGAATTGTCTTTATGGAACTCAGAATTAAACGTAATAATTTAGAGGTGACGCTACAAGATCAACAAGGACATGTTGTTAATGTTGGCTGGATTAGATCAGTCAAGTGATCCTCTCCCCCCAAACAACCCCTTGCCCTGAATACAGCTGTAATAAAATGCACTAGGTCTCAAAGCAGAAATCAGTAACCTTGAAGTTACAGTTTCAAGAATCTTGCCGCATGTGTTAACAAGTAGCAAAGAGGCTACAGATCTATATACGTTTATACTTGAAAAATTAAACTTGGATACTTTATTACTTCAATAACAAAGTCCAGATTAGCCATGCAACAACTGCAACACATGAAGAAAGAGCATATTCTTCTATCAATGTGACATGATAAATCTTTAATTACTGGCACTTCCAGCTAACTGCGGTAACACCTTTGTGATCAGACAGAAGCCTGCCACTAGTCATCTCTCAGAAAAGCTACTCCTAACCATGTTTGTACATAGATGAGATATATTACTGGTGAGGTTTTCTAGGAGGCTTTTCATGTCCTTTCTTTTTAATATCACTTTAGTAGCTTGATACAAGCAAACAGCAAAACACTGCAAAAAATTCAAACGTAAAACCAGGCTTCCTTTTTCATACAAATTACATTTTAAAAGAGTTTTCTATTTCTTTGCTATGATGTGAATAGAAAGATAAGTACATGCTCATTTCTCTATTTATTAACCTCTCCTATTTCATTTCAACCATTAATATCTCCAAAAGCTTTCTGGCTTAAATTAATCTCTTCCTAGGTGTATGTCTTTATTGGAAGGAGGAGGTTTATCTCTGTGCAAGGTTAAGGAGGAGAACGCAGTGCCACATTACCAGTGCTCTTGCCGCTCCACAGAAAATAAGCCCATCATTGTGGCAGAAGATTAAAAGCAACTTAAGTTCCTCCTCAATTCCAATTTTTTTGCAATCCTAAACATTCTAGGATGAAAACACTTCCACAGTGGGCACAGGTGAAAAATGCTATGTTATTCTTCTGACTTTAGAGTCCTATTCCCAAGACATAAGAATTTATTTTTCAATTTTCAGTCCCACTCAAGCAGAAATGGCAGCAAATCCCTGCCAGAATCCCATCTTATTAAGAACATGATGATGAAACCTATCATTCCTGGAAATAAGTGCCACGTTCTGCTGCACAACATAAGGATTTTAACTAGTCAGTGTCAAGTAGTAACAAAACCTCACCAGGAATTGTATCAGGCAAAAACGTAGCAGGATTCCAGTTCTTGTCATTCATCATCTCTGATCCCCAGAGACTTATAAATTTAGAGCTATTCCAATCTGGAGTGCTCCCAAAACAGCTTGGATAAATATGATCTTGGAGAGATGCATTGAATACTTGATGCTTGTTTGAATGATTCTGAACTGGAGCTGGCGGTAATGCCTACAAAAATAGAGAGTATTTTCCTCATTGATATTCTGTTTGCTTACACAGTCACTCCAACAGCAACATTCAAATCATAAATTGTTTCAATTGTGAAGGGCATTATAAAAAGCTGAGGGTAATAAACATTATTTCCCAGAAAGATAAAAAGATCACTCTGTCAATTTTTAAAAGCAGATAATGTATTATACAGATTTTAAGTACAAGTGTGCATTTTATATCCATAAACATTTCCTTTAGATTTCAATAACAGATGAATACAAAAAAACAAATTCTCCAAAAAAAACTTGCGTTAATATATAGTGGTGGATCCTCAATTCTCATTAAACAAAGTATTTATGTCAATGTAGAACTTAATAGGAATTATTACCTTCCAAAGCCCAAGCTGCTAAAAACAACCTTCTGCGACATGACAACCATTAACACACAAAACAGCTGTGATAAAGGGATTACTAAAACTTTAGGATTGGAAACAAGCACAGCAGAAAAACAAATAAAACACTATTATCTAAAAGCATCATTTTCAACTTGGTTATATTTGTCTACTTCTCTCATCTAGAAGTATTAACAGGTTCCTGACTTAAAACAGGCAATGAGTGCAACCTCGTGTTCTAGAAAGCAACTGAAAACAAAATAAATACTTCTTCCTGTTTTATAAAGGCAAGTTGTTGCTCAGGCTCGAGAAACCTTGAGCAATGCAAGCATTATGTTCAATTACTGCCACCTTTAAAAAATCCGAAGGGAAGTGATTCTAGCCTGTTTCTGCACTACATTTACTGCAATGAAAATCTATACAGATGTAGACAAATATTAAAAGTATCAGTTGAGTACAGTAACATTTCAGACACTAATGCCTAAAAGCAGTGAAGAAAACTCATCATCTCCTGTTTTTTTAATCCAGATATTTTCATTATCTGACAGATTTGGAAGGTCGGCGCAGCTCGAGCATCCTCCATAAAAGAAAACTTGCATATGTGGGCACAAAGAAACATCACAGGGACAGAACAGCCTATCCATGACATAATGAACCAAGTCCTGATCTGGCAGAATTTATTCACTCCTTTACTACCAGCTCTGCCAAATTCATCTAGCTGTTCAGATATGAAAGCTCTCTAAAGCTTCAGCTTCCACATATGTCTCTCTAGCTCCCACACAACAAAAACACACGGAGCCCAGCTGNGAATATAACAGAGCCAGGCTCTTCTCAGTGGTATCCCACAAAAGGATGATAAGAAACGGCCATGGACTGAAACACACGAAATTCCACTCCAAGTGTTTATTTACTTATTTTATTGTGATGGTGGCTGAACACTGAAGCACGTTATCCACAGCAGTTTTGAAGCCTCCAATCTCTGGTGATATTGAAAATCCAACTGGACACTGAGTTCAGCAACCTTCTCCTAAAGAGCTTGCTTTGAGTAGGAGGGTTGGATTAGACCACCCGCAGAGGTCCCTTCCAAATTCAATTACTACGTGACTGTCATACAATCAAAGGGAAATGTGCGCTGTACTGGAATCTTTTACTTAAGACTTAGACTCTATAAAGGACTCAAATACTCTCACAGAAAAGAAACACAGGAAAGAGCAATCTCCATTTCCTTCTGCCAGCTTAGTACTTTTTCCTGCCACTGTCATCTGACATTTTACTATATGACAGTTTTTACCAGAAGCAACACAGGAATGCTTCCCAGCTGCTACTTCTTCCCAGTAATGTGGCTCTACACATTTTTTCCAAGAAGCAACATCAGCTTCTTAGTTTAGCCTTCTAGAAAAGAATTGACAGGTAACATTTCTCTCCAAAGTGCATGTTTTCCTCTCAGAAACATGTAACACTTCATCTTAAAAGTATTACAACCCTTGACACAAGGTATATTTTGACATCTGAAGATACAATAAATGAATGAATTAGATTTATTAAGAGCAAATAATACTTGTTTCAGGAGAAAGTTGTATCAAGGAACTAGTAATAATCTACTGAACCTTCAAAACCTGACTCTGGCTAACCTTTGGGTAGCAAGTATGAAAAAGGAATTTAAAGCAGAATGAAGAAATTGTCAGAATTAATTAATGACAGAATCACACAATGGTTGAACTTGGCAGAGACTTCCGAGTCCTTCTGGTCCAAGCCCTACCCCAGTAAGACCACCCCAAGCAAGGTGCACAGGCAGCTTCCAGAGATGTCCAAGGAGGAAACCCTACAGCCCCTCTGAACAGCCTGTGCCAATGTTACATCATGTACACAGTGGGGAAGTGCTTTGTGGAGTTTAGATGGAACTTCCTGTACTCTCGTTTGTGCCCAATTCCTCCTGTCCTGGCCCTGGCCATTGCTAAGCAGTCCCTTCATTATTCTCCATTCTCTTTGCAGCCTCCCTCCCTTCAAGCCTCTCATCCATCAGAATCCCCAGGTCCTTTTCCCAGAGGGCTGCTGTCAATGAATTTTTCTCCAGGCTTGTGCACAAATCCACCAATGCCATCACTCCATTACACAAGACCACCAGAATGCCCAGACACAACCTGCCCTTGGTAAAGCAGTGCTGGCTGTCTCAGATAATCTCCTACATGCCTTAATGCATCTTCCAGGAAGATTTGCCACATGATCTCTCCATGCCTCTAGTTTACCAGGTCTTCCTTCCTCACTTTCTTAAAAATGGAAATTATATTCCCTCTTTCCCAGTCACCAGGAACTTCACTTGACAGCCACGACTTTTCAAATGCAATGGAAACAGTAGTGAGATCCCATNAGTGGTGGATCCTCAATTCTCATTAAACAAAGTATTTATGTCAATGTAGAACTTAATAGGAATTATTACCTTCCAAAGCCCAAGCTGCTAAAAACAACCTTCTGCGACATGACAACCATTAACACACAAAACAGCTGTGATAAAGGGATTACTAAAACTTTAGGATTGGAAACAAGCACAGCAGAAAAACAAATAAAACACTATTATCTAAAAGCATCATTTTCAACTTGGTTATATTTGTCTACTTCTCTCATCTAGAAGTATTAACAGGTTCCTGACTTAAAACAGGCAATGAGTGCAACCTCGTGTTCTAGAAAGCAACTGAAAACAAAATAAATACTTCTTCCTGTTTTATAAAGGCAAGTTGTTGCTCAGGCTCGAGAAACCTTGAGCAATGCAAGCATTATGTTCAATTACTGCCACCTTTAAAAAATCCGAAGGGAAGTGATTCTAGCCTGTTTCTGCACTACATTTACTGCAATGAAAATCTATACAGATGTAGACAAATATTAAAAGTATCAGTTGAGTACAGTAACATTTCAGACACTAATGCCTAAAAGCAGTGAAGAAAACTCATCATCTCCTGTTTTTTTAATCCAGATATTTTCATTATCTGACAGATTTGGAAGGTCGGCGCAGCTCGAGCATCCTCCATAAAAGAAAACTTGCATATGTGGGCACAAAGAAACATCACAGGGACAGAACAGCCTATCCATGACATAATGAACCAAGTCCTGATCTGGCAGAATTTATTCACTCCTTTACTACCAGCTCTGCCAAATTCATCTAGCTGTTCAGATATGAAAGCTCTCTAAAGCTTCAGCTTCCACATATGTCTCTCTAGCTCCCACACAACAAAAACACACGGAGCCCAGCTGGTTCAGGTGCTGTGCCAGAACTAATAGATCAGGCCAGTATAACAAAGCCACTCAGTGCTAGCAGCTTGCCACTCCACATGGGGCTGCTGGTGTAGCCTCAAAAATACATGGCAGATGTTTCCCTATGCAAAGATCTTTTGAAAAGAATGACAGAAGAGATGAGAGTATCACATGGATGGCAGCTTGAGAAGACTGCTACAAAGGGAGGGGGAAGAGTGCAGGAAGGATGGCAGACAGTGGGGGACAACGATTTGGGATTTCAGAAGGAAGGCTATGGGCTGTTAAGGAATGTCAGTGCAACACAACAGGGAGGGAAGACACAAAAATAAGATAGAACAAAGTTGATGTGTTAATTGCAATGTTAAGAAATAATTAATGGTCATCGCAGTGAGCTGATCTTCTCTCCTTGCAACCACAAGATCTCGGGTTCAAAAAAAAGAAGGTGAGAGGAATGCATCATAGTAACCACAGTCTTTGTCCCTTTCAACAGGGCCCATAGATCAACTAAATGAAGTATGTGAAATGGCATCATATCAATATTAATTCTTGATTTTTGATTCATACTTCTAAAAGGAGATACCAGGTCTAAATCCTTGCTCTGTACCTCTCTTTCATTACTTACATGCTTTGAGTCAAAAGAATTTTGCAGAATGTGCAAAAAACCAAGTTCTCTCAAAGCACAAAAATCATTTAAAAGACTCCTATGCCTAATTGTCTAAAAATAAAAAATAAAGTGCTAGCATTTTGAACGAAAAATCTCAGAACATTATCACCAAAATGGAATATTAAATTTTGACCTCCAATATATATTAAATGAAGATTTAATTAGTCCTATTACACTGACTAAAGTCTCATTACTCTTCCCACCATTCAAGACTCATTTGACTTCAAATTCCTTCTAATGAAAGCAAGGAAATTACCAGTCGTCCTGATGAAAGCTACTCTTAGCTCTGCTGTATGAGGCCTTTCGCCAGTTCTGAATATACCCTGTTCCTTACACTTCACTACACCCCCTAAAAGGACTCCTATCAGAGTCTGAACAGACCACAGTTTCAAAAGCAGTGCTTACAGTTTTACTGATACTCAGTCACCTGCTCATTTATACCAGTGTACAGAAATTTCCTAGGATCAGAAGGCATCTACCTTGGCAGGCTTACCTTATTGTGTGTAAAGGGGGAAGCCGTATACAAGGTGGGATGGATAAGCGGACGAGGAAGGTGGGGAATTGTATGCAATGGTATATGTCCATGGATATGAGGATAAAGATGAAGTGCAGGATGTGCAGGTTTTTCAGGATTCATAAACTGATGGCCAGCAGGCAGGCGTCCAGTTGCAAGTGCAGAGGCTGTTAGACCAGAAGCTTCTTGTTTGCAAACATGACATTCACAAGCATTTGGACCTTGGTCAGCCTGAAAGTGCAAAATAAAATACAATCAATATACCTGACAATACAATCAGATAGTTCCCTCTATCCTTTTTCTTAATAATCATAAATATGATTTGCTTCTGAATACATCTATTAATAAATCCAGAGCATCCACAGAATTCCTTCATTATGAAAAAAATATTAATTAAAAGCACTAATGGAGGATCTTCATCTTAGTTATGCACAGAACTCCCTCAAGATTAACAGTTTGATACCGGATTTTGAATGTCTACTATCAGAGACAATAAGAAAAATTTTGATAGAAATTATCGAGGGCAGACAGGAATAGGAAACCTCGATAACATTAGATAGTTGCTAGGTTAACTCCACTATAAACATGGAATTGGTTGTTTATATTTCACAATTTCTCGAGTATATGGAAAAACAGTACATGCAACAGTAGTGGTAAGGGCTGATTAGCTGACAAAGTTGGAAGAAGTTCTAAGACTTAGGGAGAGCCTGGCCAGTAAGTTAAGGGAAGGGAATTTTTCCCTCTGCTCAGCACCGGTGAGATACACATGGAGTGATGAGCTCCTCAGTACAAGAAATGAGGACACGCTGGAGCAAGTCCAGCAATGGGTCACACAGATGATTCAGGATTTACAGCATATACTGAGGAAAGGCTGAGAGGGCTGGGATTGTTCAGCCTCCAAGAAGACAACTCAGGAGGATCTTATCAACATGAATCAATACCTGACTCAGGGAAGACAGTGAATATAACAGAGCCAGGCTCTTCTCAGTGGTATCCCACAAAAGGATGATAAGAAACGGCCATGGACTGAAACACACGAAATTCCACTCCAAGTGTTTATTTACTTATTTTATTGTGATGGTGGCTGAACACTGAAGCACGTTATCCACAGCAGTTTTGAAG
>VXAB01001205.1:117163-178141 GCA_013399175.1 Odontophorus gujanensis
AAAGCAGTGCTGGCTGTCTCAGATAATCTCCTACATGCCTTAATGCATCTTCCAGGAAGATTTGCCACATGATCTCTCCATGCCTCTAGTTTACCAGGTCTTCCTTCCTCACTTTCTTAAAAATGGAAATTATATTCCCTCTTTCCCAGTCACCAGGAACTTCACTTGACAGCCACGACTTTTCAAATGCAATGGAAACAGTAGTGAGATCCCATGAACCCATTCTTCCCGAGGCTGAACAGTTCCAGCTCTGAGCATCTCTTCAGAGAAGAGGCACTCCAGGCCCTCCATCATGTTTGGCAGCCCTGCACTGGACTCCTTCCACTGTGACCAGGTCTCTCTTGTATGGGAGACCCATAACTAAGTGCTACACCTGGATTGTTGTCTCACCAACACCGAGTAGAGGGGAATGATCACCTATTTTGACTTGCGTAATCTCAGCATCATTTGATTTTCTACAACAAATGTGGAATCTGTTCACTCGTTTCCATCTAGCTAGATGTCTCAGTACATTTCACAATTATGGCATGTACACAGAGAGAAGATTTCTTAACGTGCTTGTTGAGAGAAAAGTTATAGCTTAATAATCAGAAGACACCAGAAAATCCTTTCACCAAAAGGCCTTACAGACATGCTAACCACAAGGGACACCTAACAGGAGCTCCTGCCTATCATCTAATCACAGAATCACAGGGGCTGGAGGAGACCTCAAGAGATCACCAAGTCCAACTCCCCNCCAAGAAGACAACTCAGGAGGATCTTATCAACATGAATCAATACCTGACTCAGGGAAGACAGTGAATATAACAGAGCCAGGCTCTTCTCAGTGGTATCCCACAAAAGGATGATAAGAAACGGCCATGGACTGAAACACACGAAATTCCACTCCAAGTGTTTATTTACTTATTTTATTGTGATGGTGGCTGAACACTGAAGCACGTTATCCACAGCAGTTTTGAAGCCTCCAATCTCTGGTGATATTGAAAATCCAACTGGACACTGAGTTCAGCAACCTTCTCCTAAAGAGCTTGCTTTGAGTAGGAGGGTTGGATTAGACCACCCGCAGAGGTCCCTTCCAAATTCAATTACTACGTGACTGTCATACAATCAAAGGGAAATGTGCGCTGTACTGGAATCTTTTACTTAAGACTTAGACTCTATAAAGGACTCAAATACTCTCACAGAAAAGAAACACAGGAAAGAGCAATCTCCATTTCCTTCTGCCAGCTTAGTACTTTTTCCTGCCACTGTCATCTGACATTTTACTATATGACAGTTTTTACCAGAAGCAACACAGGAATGCTTCCCAGCTGCTACTTCTTCCCAGTAATGTGGCTCTACACATTTTTTCCAAGAAGCAACATCAGCTTCTTAGTTTAGCCTTCTAGAAAAGAATTGACAGGTAACATTTCTCTCCAAAGTGCATGTTTTCCTCTCAGAAACATGTAACACTTCATCTTAAAAGTATTACAACCCTTGACACAAGGTATATTTTGACATCTGAAGATACAATAAATGAATGAATTAGATTTATTAAGAGCAAATAATACTTGTTTCAGGAGAAAGTTGTATCAAGGAACTAGTAATAATCTACTGAACCTTCAAAACCTGACTCTGGCTAACCTTTGGGTAGCAAGTATGAAAAAGGAATTTAAAGCAGAATGAAGAAATTGTCAGAATTAATTAATGACAGAATCACACAATGGTTGAACTTGGCAGAGACTTCCGAGTCCTTCTGGTCCAAGCCCTACCCCAGTAAGACCACCCCAAGCAAGGTGCACAGGCAGCTTCCAGAGATGTCCAAGGAGGAAACCCTACAGCCCCTCTGAACAGCCTGTGCCAATGTTACATCATGTACACAGTGGGGAAGTGCTTTGTGGAGTTTAGATGGAACTTCCTGTACTCTCGTTTGTGCCCAATTCCTCCTGTCCTGGCCCTGGCCATTGCTAAGCAGTCCCTTCATTATTCTCCATTCTCTTTGCAGCCTCCCTCCCTTCAAGCCTCTCATCCATCAGAATCCCCAGGTCCTTTTCCCAGAGGGCTGCTGTCAATGAATTTTTCTCCAGGCTTGTGCACAAATCCACCAATGCCATCACTCCATTACACAAGACCACCAGAATGCCCAGACACAACCTGCCCTTGGTAAAGCAGTGCTGGCTGTCTCAGATAATCTCCTACATGCCTTAATGCATCTTCCAGGAAGATTTGCCACATGATCTCTCCATGCCTCTAGTTTACCAGGTCTTCCTTCCTCACTTTCTTAAAAATGGAAATTATATTCCCTCTTTCCCAGTCACCAGGAACTTCACTTGACAGCCACGACTTTTCAAATGCAATGGAAACAGTAGTGAGATCCCATGAACCCATTCTTCCCGAGGCTGAACAGTTCCAGCTCTGAGCATCTCTTCAGAGAAGAGGCACTCCAGGCCCTCCATCATGTTTGGCAGCCCTGCACTGGACTCCTTCCACTGTGACCAGGTCTCTCTTGTATGGGAGACCCATAACTAAGTGCTACACCTGGATTGTTGTCTCACCAACACCGAGTAGAGGGGAATGATCACCTATTTTGACTTGCGTAATCTCAGCATCATTTGATTTTCTACAACAAATGTGGAATCTGTTCACTCGTTTCCATCTAGCTAGATGTCTCAGTACATTTCACAATTATGGCATGTACACAGAGAGAAGATTTCTTAACGTGCTTGTTGAGAGAAAAGTTATAGCTTAATAATCAGAAGACACCAGAAAATCCTTTCACCAAAAGGCCTTACAGACATGCTAACCACAAGGGACACCTAACAGGAGCTCCTGCCTATCATCTAATCACAGAATCACAGGGGCTGGAGGAGACCTCAAGAGATCACCAAGTCCAACTCCCCTGCTTAAGCAGGTACCCTACCCACTACAATAGGTTGCACAGGTAGGTTGGTGTTCAGCTGGGTTTGAATATCTCCAGAGAAGGAGATTCCATAACCACTCTGGGCAATCTGTTCCAGAGGTTTGTCACCCTTACTGTAAAGAAACTGAAGCTTCTGCACTTTTGTATGAAACTTCCTATGTTCAAGTTTTAGGCCATTGCTCCTTGTTCTATCACACCACCAAGAAGAGCCTGGCATCATCCATTTGCCTCCCACCTCCTTACAGATATTTATAAACATTTATCAGATCCTTTCTCAGTTGTCTTTTCCCCAGGCTGAACAGACGCAGGTTCCTCACTCTTTCCTCATACAGGAGATGTTCCAGAACCTTAGGTTATCTTTGTGGTTCTCACTGGACTCCTTCTAGGATATCCCTGTCTTTTTTGCAGTGGAGAGCCCAGAACTGGACACAGCACTTGAAATACAGCCTCATCAGGGCAAAGTAGAAGGGAAAGATCAAAGCCCTCAACAACTTCCCCTGTTGTGGAATCTTTTGTACAATAACAGTGAGTGGTATTTCCTCTCTCAAAGTGGTAAACCCATATTACAGCTGTAGGATAACTCAGATTGAAAGAAAACAGACAAAGACAAGTCCACCAGATGCTTTCCTTTGATGGTCATTAACTATTTGTTCAGTTGTTAAACCAGACACTACGACATGCTGAGCAAATACTCTGGTTAGGTTCCCTGTGTGTTTTAGTGGCTGTACAGAATAGAGTGCAATGACATTAAACAAGAAAACAAAAAAAGAAAACATACAAACACACAAAAAAAAAAACCCACAAGAAAAAAAACCCATACACATTATCCATACAACAGGGTATTATCCATACGCAGGGTTTCAACAAGGCAACGTAGTCCTCATATGTAACATTAAAAAGTGCCCATTAACTACACATTCTCATTATAATCCCCTCAACAGTAGTTTCACATAACATCAACATTTAACAAAGACCAAGCTCAAACCTCCAAGATACGTTTCTTAACATCTGTTCTTCATTCATATAGGTATGAAGATAGAAATCACTTTTACTGAAAACACCTTCAATAGAACTAACATTTCAGACTGTGAAGAAAGGCAGGATATTACCTAGGACAGCATACAATCAACTGAAACATATTTTAGGTATCACAGCTACCTACTGATAATATAGTCAAAGATACAACCCAGGTTGAAGATATAAATGTATTATCACTCAAGCAGCCAAATTTCTGTAGTTACTAAAAGGTTCATAGGTTACAATACCTGTTGACTGGGGTAAGAAGGTGGTGGACTATCCATTTTCGCTTCATCTTTCCTTAATGCCCTTTTTCCTAAAGGCATTTCCTCCTTTTGAGTCCCTGGTGGCTCACCACTACTCTCGCCATCTGCTTCTTCATCGTCTGCTTCTGAGGAACTGCTGCTGGTACTGCTCACCTGAGGAGACTGTATAAAATTAATTTATTAACACAGGAGTGAAGGACAAGCTTTTCTTCAGCAGCAAGATCCAAATGTCAAGAAAAAGAAGACCATCTAAGTGTTGTACCTCATCTTTCAGTGCCATGTTTTCATCTCCGCCATTTAGCTCACTGTGAATTCCATTCATGTTGGCTACCACTTCTGCATCATCGTAATTATTCAATGGGTAGATATCAGCAAACTTTGCTGATAATGGAGCAACATCTTCATCATCACTACCACTGAGAGGAAAAGAGGCTTAGATAAATCCCAGTGCTCAGTAACCTCAGTCATTGAGAAAACAGTCACCAAAATGAAATAAAGTTGAGAACATCACTTGTATAGAAACCCTAACTAGGAATCCAACTACTTTCTTTCAACTGACCTTATTTTTCAAATAAAAATCAAGCAATCTCTGTACAATCCTACTAAATATAGTAGCTTCATGCCTGAACAGCTAATTGATACTGTAAGTGGGATTCTCTGCTATTTCTGTGTAAGATATTATTCCAGCAATGTCTTGTGACCAAAAAATCTATTGTCTAAATAATGACAAGATACAGATGACCTTTAATTTGATGAAAAATACTTATGCCAGTGATTTTGCATAAAGAAAGTGTGAAGATCCAAAAAATATAATATGTACACAATACGTAAAACAAGTAACTGTAAGTAATCAACACCGAACAAACCTTGAATTTCTCAGTTGCAATTACTTCCTAAATGACTCCTCACCTAAACGCTTTCCTGCTATCCTACTCTCAGTCTTAATGAAAGTCTTCTCTCTCTTTTTACAGACAGCTAGAACATGTGTGTTTTATTATCCACTCCAGGGAAGTGTTGCAAAGATTCTTCAGTTCATGTTTTTACAGCAATTGGAAAGCTCTTAAAAAAGAGCTCTCACACTGGGCACTGTATCTTTTTGCTTCTATGGGACACTTCACCAAAATTTAAATGATGGCACCATAAGGCACATTTCAAAATGTCCAATGAGGAAATAAAACAAGCAGGCTTAGGTCCAATATGAGAAATGTTTCTCACTCAAGAAGCAGTGATATTTCCCTTTAAAAAACAAAACAAAAAAACCTACTTACAGTATATACTTGAATTCAACTTGATAATTTTCTGAATTCTGCATTCTTTGTTTCAATTTCAGCATCAAAGCTCATGAGAGTTTACAGAAATAGCAAAGCACATGTTTACATAGCTAATTGTATTGCCACATAACCTGTTTTCAAACATGCCCCATATTGATTCAGAAACTCTAGTCCTGTTGTGGAAGAGTAAACCACAGATCACAGCAGATGCAATAGGAAACTTAAGTTAGTGAAGTCATATTCATCAGAAGCATCCCAGGCATCTGTTCTTCCATTATTCATCACATCACACTGACACAGTCCTAATGGCTATTCCTTGACTGTAGAATCATGATGTACTTAAGTAACATTTCCACCAGTACCAAAAGGTTTTTATCTCCTCTCTTTAAAATACTATTCTAGAATATCACATGATTAGAGTCTGATGGCTAGTTCCACCCAAGCTACATACAGAAGTCAGTCAACCAATTTTGTACATTCAGAATTATGGTGGAGGCAGAAGCCTACCATTACACTAAAACCTCAAATCTCACTGTGATCTCTACAAAATAAAAATGGGTGGCAAGTACTTCTGACAGTAAGAATTCTTGATGCAATTCTCAAGTTAACAACACCTTCAGCAAGTCTAAAAAATCCTTCCTAGGAACTAGAAAAATTCATAGGAACCAACCATTCCTCAACGAAAAAATATCACCATTTACGTTGTTCAAATTAAGAAAATGTTCTATTTTAAGTTGACACTTTAAAGCATCCTTGTAATCTCAAAGCAGAAGAGTATGTATAACACATACTTCTAGCAGTGCTATTAAGTCCAAATCTTTGGAAATTAAAAAAAATAATAATCTAAGATTTGTTTCGTTCCACAACAGATAAGATTGGACTTGGGGGCTTCTGAATTCAGCATCAGGATTAACTTATTTTCTTATAATTTTCTAACGTAAAAACAGCATTATCTAATGATGGTCAGCCTGTATAACTTGCCTTCTTTAGTTCAATTCACTATTCCAAATTTTTAAAACTGAGAACTTACAAAGTTGGTGCAGAACCATTGTCTGCGAGGATCAGCCTTGGATGTTGCTGAATTGTTATAGGCGAGCTGGAACCCGATCCTGAACTTGCTGAAGACATACTAGGTGGGCGGATCTCAGATAGATAATCCGGAGCAGAATCAATTTGCAGTGGTAACTGGTTAATGTGGATATCATCCGTTATAGGAGAATCCATGATGCCACACGTTAAAATGTGTGAAAGGCTGCAGTCATCACAAGTACATCTGTTCAAGAATTAAGATTACAGACTTTTATGACCTTCAAGTAGCATTCATTTGAAGTAACTAGACTCTTTCTTGCAATAATGTGTTTCCTTTTTTTCCTCTAACACAAGAAATGAATGATTTATTATGATTTCAAGTTAAAAACATCTGCTCACCTTCTTCTATAATTACAGTTGGGACAGTCAGGCATGCTCAGACGTGATGACAGCATGTGCCTCATTGTATCTGTGAAGTTGTTCTCCCCAGCTAGTGCTTTCTTGTTATTAAGCTGAAGTAAATTATAAAGGCATTGTTTTAGTAGTGCAAGTCTTCCCATTAACAATTCAATGGCATAACAGATTAACAAATGACATAATAAAAAAGGGTTCTTTGGGCAAAATATTGTAAAATAAAGTTTTATCACAGCAGCATTCTGATCACGAGTTAAAAAGATTCCAAGTTACAAACAACACGCTTGTGGCGCTAAAACTCCTCAAAGAAACTGTTTCTTCTATGAAAAAGTAAAGTAGTCATGTCTACCTCCTTTAATCATTTGTAAATGCATCCTGCATGGTATTTCTGCTGACACACACTGAACTTGAGTAGTTCTCGTTTCACTGCACAAAATGACACTGATGACAAATGAAGAAAGAATGCAAACTCATCCTTAGCTTGCAAAAAAAATTAGGACTAATTGTGTAGCCACAACTGGATAAACTCAAGCAAAGAAGAAGCTGCCCAAAACAAGACTTCACCGCATTAGTGAAAAGAAAGAGAATCCAAATAACCTCCAACTGGCAGAGGGCTAATCCTGAAAGCATCTAACTTAATTAGACATATACAAACCTTAGGTTGAACAAGGATGTGTCTAAGTTTCAGACCTGCCCTTTACCTAAACAGACATTTGCTTACAGCTCACTTAAGCCCAATTAGGATCAAGTAAAAAGAAAATTCTTCCTCAAGCCCTCTGAGAAGCCCTGTCCAACAGATGTTCCAAAGACGTGGCTAACAAATGCTTACGTTCCATATAGAAAAAGGTACTGATGACTGTTCTGAGCAATTTAAGCTTATTAGAACATATAATCATACACTCTGATTCATGACTAGCATTTCTTTCTGTATAGTGGTACGTGAACAGAGACCCAATCTAGGCTTTAGCCTATTCACTCTATAATCTTACGGCTACAGCTTAAAAACAAGCAGGTAACTCTGCTCAGGTTTTACCCCCAGAACAGGTTTAAGAGCCATCTCCAGGGTTCCCAGCTCCAAAGTCTGAATAGATGCAATCATCTTACCCTGCTGCTGTTTCTTTCAATCCCCAGCTCTGCACAGACAAGAGAATTTGATACATTCTCGAACACAATACCCCCTATCATGTACATCAAGGCAGCTCCATGTTCACTGTATTGGTTGTTTTGGATCCCACTCTGAGGCACAGAAAATTCCCCTTCTGTAGCATCAAAAATTTTAACACTCCATATTCAGTGCTAAGACCTTGGTGCTTACATTCTTACCTTTTAGTAACTAAGCCCATATATTCTTCTTGGATCTTGCTTTGCATCTTATCTGATCAAGCTTAAAGCCTGGCACAGTCACACAATTAGATCATATAGAACTAGTACAATATACTACACACAAACACTTACAATTGGAAAATGCTCATGGAGCCTTAGTATTATTCAGTATGGTTAAAAAAAATCCTACCTGCTCTTCAATAAAACGTCTCTGTTTAAAAAATTCCCAGTCTTCCTTTAGCATGCGTTGTTTTGTTTTCATTGCCATCTAGAACAGAATTTAAGGAAAACTCACTGGTTTAATCACAGAAATCACACACTTGTAGTCAGTTGTTCTATCAAAGTTTTGTGAAATGTAACTTATCTTATACCATTTTTAAAGTACTTGTGTACTCAGTCAATGTGACACTTCTTTTATTGCTAATCCTGCTACTTGAATCTGTTAAATATATAATTTTTATTCATTTACACTTGAAGTCAGATTTTTCCACTAGTATTCCTTAAGGATTTCTGTGTGTTTGCTTCTTCCCCTCCAAAAACTAAGTATTTTCATAGTATTTTTCATAAGTTGTTCTTGGCATTAAATCTTCCACATCTCAAATCCACTGAAATCCATTAAAATGAAGTGATGAGTTTTGGCAAGGCCTCAACACAGGCTCAGTGCCAACCCATGTACCACATGTAGAACTAACCCTCCAGTCTAGGAGTGACAAAAATTAGAAGAGTAAACATAAAATGAAGTAGTGAGCTAGACTAACACTACTCCTTTTATCTCAATGTATTTCATGCCTGTGATTCAATTAAAGCTGGAAAAATATTTCATAATTACTAGGCCTTAAATCACACTTGAATCAAATGCAGAATCCGTTAACTTCTTATAGGGAAACAATTTATTATTTTTTTTAATTTAGTGAACAATCTCACTGACAAAACCAAAAAATTTCCATGAATTTTAACAGAACAAAACACAAGAACAAAAAATCTCTTGCCACACGTTGCACCTTTTTAAGAGCACTAGCTCATTAGTGAGTAAAAGCAATTATTTAGGTTATCTTTTATGTTCTTTTCATTTACCTGGTTAATAAAGAGAATTCTAACACTCGAATATACCAACCTCCTTCATAAAGGTTTGTTAAAAAAAGAAAAAAAAAAAACAACAGAGTCCAGTAGGTTGTGTCACTAGCAATCTTTTTTCTTCAGAAATATCTCTCCAAAAACTCAAACTAAAGTTGTATGCATGAATATTAATTTGTGTTATTGCTATTATCACTATTTAACTAGGGAAAATGAAATTCTAAAATGGGGGATATGGAACAGAGTTACGTGGCAGAGTTTCACCTAATCAATTTGTAACACAATCAGCAGCATGCAATTCTGATTACTGTTGTGAATTTTGATTTCCCTTGGTACTGTGAGGTTACAGTAATAGCAAAAAAAAAAAGAAAAAAGAGTTAATCATGTTCATGCATATGTCTTTTTAAACAGAACAGCATGTATGAAATATCCTTGAACCACTGGTACCATTTCTTAGACACACTACTAATTACTGCAGGGCCTGAGACCAGAAGAGCTAGAGATTTCATCTCAGTTGTACTATCACACTCTGTGCACCTTTAAGCTACATTCAAAGCCAACAGACCTCATTGCTTTAGATGCCCAGACACCTCACCATTAAAGACAGGCACCTACACTTGTTTTAAACACCCAGCGCATCACTTGGGAGCTGCCTACTCAATCAAGCCTGCCAAGAAACTGACAGGGAAAATCACACAGTTTAACACTTGGTACTTGGTATTCGGTATTAATGGAAGAAGGAGCTGTAATTAACATTTGCCTACTTCCAGCTTAGCAGTCTTTCCTATAGGAATATCTGCAAGTATCTTATTAATTCCATGAATAATAGGGTATCATTTCTACCATCTTTCTTTTTTCCCTCGCGAATATTTGTTATTTCAGGAGAGAAAAAGAGCTTCAACACAAACCACATGATTTATGCCCAAGAATTCTTTTGGGAAGCAAGAAACCCAAATTCAGATGTTATCAGAAAATTTATATTTCAACCTCACACTTCTGCAACAAACATGTCAGCAATGCTGCCCAAGGGAAAAAAGATGTCCACCACCATGTTTCTACTTTCTACACTGTTTATTTAAAGGCTAACAAGTGTTTGAGAGCAATTAGACAAAGTAAAGTGAGACAGGCAGGTGAACAAGTATTCTTTCACTCTGAAACAGATTTAAGCATAAAACAGAACTAACAGTTCAGTCAGAACTAATATATAAGAACAGATCTCCTACAAGAAACTCTGATGTGTGCACATATACCACAGGATGCTCAATGCTTCCAAACTTTAAAATCTATCAAATGTAGACAGTACTTTTGAGCATCCTAAATTCCATCTGTCAAATGGATCCATTTTCCTACCCTGTTTCACTAGAAATATAAAACAATTCTTATCACAAACTCCCTGTGTCCAAAACCAGAAAGAGATTTCATTGATTTATGTAGGTAGTATAAAAATAACAAAATAACACCAACAAATATACCTGTAAAATACAATTTTCTACTCTGCTCACCAGGACTCCAACAAACTCAACACAGAGAGCTGAGCAAGAAACCCTGTACTTTCGAGGAGCTACGCAAAGGGAGCTCTGTATTCCTTCATTCTGTTCGAGCCAGCAGTATTAAAAATGGACATGTCCACAAAATATATATGATTAGCTAGCCATTACTTATGGAAACAGTCCAAATATATTTTAGACTTTCCAAGTTAAATACAATCTAAATTTGGTAAGGAAAACACTAGGACCTTGAGGTAAAGACTAAATATATTTAAACTCTTGCATTTCAGATGCTTTGAACATCTTCCTCAGAACCTTAGCTTGTCACAAATAAAGGTGTTGATATGAACAAATGATTTTCTGCAGTTTTATTACATAATAATACAGGAGTGTATCAGTACTACAAGACTGTCTTACAGAGTCTTTAAAAAATGGTATTATTTGTACTGCTTGCAAAAGGCATTTACTTTTATTGCCCGAGAACAAGCAGTGAAACACTGTAGGAGAGGTCTGTACTATCTCCATTGATGACTTGTCTAAACACTGAGATATAGTTCCAAAGATGATGAAGGGTCATTGATCTGTGCTGATCTGCACGTTCTAACCTTTGATACACCAGCAGTAGAACTTCACTGCTTCACTGAGCCAAGAAGCAACAAATAACAAACATGCATGCACAGTTAAGATCCACAGTTTCCATAGCAGCTGGGCTCTCTGATTTCTACCTTGCTGACAACAATATCACAGCACATTCAGGTAAGATGGTCATACCGAAGTGCACATTTTTGATTAAGAAAGTATAATAACTATCACGGATAACACCAACATCAGTTTTAACAAAGACCATTAAAATTATTGTATATATGTAAATAAGCAAATTTTATAGGATGTATTCATGTTAAAGTTCCAATATGATAAGAACTGAACTGGGTTCCCTTTCCTATTGGACAGTCACAGCACCCTGACACCACGGGGAAAATGAACTGTAGTAACACAAGAAGTGAAATTTCACAGAGCTTCCATCTATTATTTAAGTGCACAAAAGCAGCCTGACCAAGAGAAAACTTTGTAACTGACAGGCCAGTGATGTAGACCCCAAATATAGAACAATCTCCAAAAATAAAGTTATTTCTGCCCTATCTCAGTCTTGAAGGCACTGAAATTACTGGTAGAAATTTATTTTAATCTTCATCACACAGGAGAGCCTCTGAAGGACATTTACAGTGAACCATAACACATGAAAACACCTTACTATCCATAAAAGTAGCACAGCATTAATAAGACTTAAATTAGATCTCTGTGCTTGTAATGCTCATAAAACTTGAAAATAAAAATATCTATAAAAATCTATACAAAATCTATAAAACTCTATCTTCAGTTACTCAAGTTGTTTGAATTGTTTGAACTACAGACAAAAAGCAAGCAAGTAATTTCAGGAAAGCATAAATAATCATTTTCAAAATGAACAGCAAACTTTTCTGAAAGTAAGCTCTCGATAATACACAAATCAGTGCAACCACATCACGTTCTCTAACACAGCACAGACAGAATAATCAGCTGCAAAAATTCACAGTTAAAAAGCAGGTAACTACAGATGTCTCAAATACTTCAGTAGTGAGACTTACAAGTTCTGTTTTTCAATGCTGTACAAAGGTCACTGTCACACTACACAACTTGTGTAAATAAAAGTCATTTTAAAGCCATCCCTTCTTATTAATTTCATTTAATGTAATTATTTTTGAAGTCTAGCGTACAGAGATTTTTTTCCCCTAGTAACAACCAGGGAAGAAAGATTCATATTAGCGCACTATGAGCGTTTCATAGTCTTCGGATAATTTTGAATGGCTTTAGTCTATCTCAAAGCCACAGCATAAGAACTTGCTTCGTTAATTTGATGGTATTTCTGTAAAATTACTGTTCCATTTTGGCATATTAGAGTTCTTCTCTATTTTGGAAGACTGACATCACTACAACAGTTATATTTTGTAGCTTCAAAGTTCTGTAAAGCAATACCAAAGAAATTCATCACCAGAGGCACAGCCTTCCATGGGCCACTCCCAACATAATGAGTCATGGAACTGTTTACACAGTTCTTACCTGTTCATCAACATAATCATCTATTCTTTTCTGGCATTCAAGCCATGCTTCAGCAACTTGCCCCATTTCCTGTTCCAGTTGATGATACCTTTGTAGCAAGGTACTATACATATCTTCACTACAGGAATCATGCGTTGTTCCAAGTCTACAAAGATCAAGCAGCATTTGTTACACATGAGATATATGACTGGAAAAAAAAACACAAAATAACAAAAAAAAACCCACAAAAACAATCTCACACAGTTCTACCAGACTGTAAAATGCTGAAGCACAATACTGATACACCTAGGCCCACATAACTGCTTGCATCTCAAAATCAATATTTTTTGTCAATTTTCAAAAAAAATACCCAATTGTTCCAGTGTTCCATAACCAATAGGGAAGTGCAACCTTTCTGGAGCCTCTTTTCCATGGGTAACCAGATGAGTAATATTTATTCAAATTTTGATCCTTGATATATTTATCCTTTCAAATCCTATAGGTTAAATATACCTGTTGACTATTTATTAAACAGTTAGATTGTAAAAATAAAGACAGAAGCTTGTTAACCTGAACTGTCATGATCAATACTAAAAACATTACTGGGCAAACTGGAGGTCCAGTTGGGTACTACACTGTGGAATGATGCAAGAGAGATAATCTGGTTGTGTGAAGTAATCTACTATCACTTGAGATGCAACAAAACTCCAAAATGCACTTATACCATTCACTGATGGTTGTTCCCAGGAGGGGTCCCAGGAACAGGAAAAAGACTTCGTTTCCTTTCCACTAATTGACTTTTGTAATGGATTTGTGGGGTTTTTTTTGTTGTTGTTTGTTTTTTAAAGGTATTTGCTGTAGCGTATATCATTGCAACAACTCAAGTAAATAAGCAAGCTCCCTAAATCTTGACTACAAAATCAGGGAGAAGTCAAAATTCTCTTAGGTGTAAGTTTAAAGCATACAGAATTGTAGTGATCTATGAATTGGCTCAAACAAACTACACCTTCTCAATGTTACTCTTACTGGGTAATTATGGAGAAATCAGCTGGTACTTAACCAGGCACAGAGGCTGTACATTGGTCAAAAGGCTTAACAAGCCAGTGTCAAAACCAAAGCACAGATATCTTAACAGCTGACATGAAAGCCCAGGTCCAGCATTTCTGGGAGGTTTGTCACAAATTTCAGCTGCAACTGGACACTAATCCAAACCAAGAACTTAACGCTCTGCCTGTAAGCCCTTCAATTTAAGGTGGCGATGCAGCATAAACAAGCTGCACAAACAGACAACTCAGTGATCATTAACTTATGGCCATTAGCATCACTTCACCAATGAACTCAAGTTTCTTACTGTTGTTTTTGCCTAGAACCTGCAACACAACCACTTTAGAATGTTATGTGAATAATTCCATGCATTAGAAGCTCAGAAAATGCTTCTATGATAGGGTGCAAAACCACTTCAAAGGCATATGGCAACTTTAAGAATCAATGTTTAACAGTTTTTCCTCATTATCAGTGCAAACACTGACAATTCCTAATCCCAGATCACAATTCACTCCTTTTCCTACAGCCTGTGTTTTTGATATGACAACATTATGCAAAATTCTGATCCTTACTTCCCAGGAGTCACATTTATTTTCAGAGCTGACGTTGAATAGCACTATTCTTACAAAGATTAATTCTGCACAAAATCTAACTTAAGTAAGATTTAAAGCTACAAGCAAAACTCTTTGTAAAAAAACTCCATTAACACTGCAGCAGAGTTAATACTTTCAATTTTTACTGTGACTCTTGAGTACAGATCAACACGTATTTACACGCGATCACTAAATGTACTGGAATTCCCAAGGCATGTGTAAAGCAATAGGTGATGGGATTACCTTAAATACTGAAAATAAGCCCTTACGAACTACAGTATCTAATAAAAGTCATACTGATTAATTGTTTCCAAGCGTACAGACAGCTCTTACTGCTGGTCTACAGACGGTACAACTCTACACAACTCCTAAAGAAATCAGAGGCAGCAGAACAAGCTGCAACCCACTAAGACCCTGGTAGTCCACACTGAGCAGATGACCAGTCCTGACACAGCTAACCTTGCACCATCTAGTTAACCTACCCCCCCTCAAGACTGCTGTATTTAAATATCCTTAAGAGAACTTGTTATAGATGTCAAACATGCTTTATAAATATCTTAGTTGGTGTGCCTTGGTGCGCCAAGCCTTTTGAAAAAGCCAGAGATGTACAAATGATAAAGTAATTCAGATAAGGGATGAGAGAATGGGGTGAATGCTCAAAATCTATATGAAGAAAAGATGCCAAAACAACACTATTTCACATTTTTAGAAAAATAAAACAAGAAAGTCAATGTCTTCTGTCATGGAACTCTGGCAGCACCTTATCTATTGCTTAAAAGAAAGACTTTCTAACCATAATGAAGCAAAACTGGAAAAAGGTTAAGTGTCAATGAGGATTACCAGCAGAAGAAGATCCCATCCAGACAACTTTATTGCCATTTGCTATTCTGTGTGGGTTGGGAAGAAGTGAGAAGGTCTGCCTAATCAGGAATCTTGACTGTGGCAAAAAAAAAGGGTCTGTTTTGTATCCTGAACAAGGAACAAGACTACCTATCCTTCAGTAAGTTTGAGAGAAAACAGATGCTTACTCTTAGAATTCATGAGGAATAGGCTTCTGTCGAGAAAATATGTTAAGTTTAAAATGCCATTTTCTAGAAAAAACAGACAACATAACACTTGTGTGAATTCTTCAAAGGTATTTTTAAAGCTTTGCAGTTAAACCAAACTATGCATTTAAGGCAATGATTCAATAGGAGATAAGAAAAACTTAAAATGAGTCTCAAATTTCTGAACAATTCAGACAGACAAATCTCTTCATGACAGTTACAGGAACAATCAAAATGTGAGTATTTATTGTATCATGTCAAATAGTTTCCAAAACTACTGATGTCTGAGCTTACGAATATTTCTGTGATAGGTGGAAAGATTTATCCTAGAGCTCAATCCCAACCGAGAAGTTTTCTCCTCTGCCTGTTTCTTGAAGCATTAACAGATGCAACATCTAGAAATAAGACCAATTAAGAGATTAATTGCTCTCAAAGTCTATATATGCATGTGTAAAAAGGATTTTAGGTATAAAATCTATGGAAAATTATCTATCCATCTGTTAAGAGACAAACCACTCAGATCTTCCCACTCTGAAATGGTGGAGCCTCTTTCACTCTTGAGAATTTCTAGTGCACACATTACAGATCACCAATGTACAAATGCACCCCAGTTTGTGGAGTGTTCGTTATTCCTTCAAAGAAAGGCTCTTAAAGCAGCAACAAACAGTGAAAAAAGTTAATACTTGTCTCCTACTCAAGAAGTGATCAGGAAGGCTAGGCTGATTCTGATGCTTGCCCACATGAGGCCTCTGCTACGATATTCCTCTACTCTATAAGGTACCAAATTCCCAATAGAAGGCAAATTACTCTCATTTTTTAGGGAAGACTAAGGCCTAAAAACCTGATGAGTAAAAAACATGTGACATATGAAAAGTAACAGCAGTACTCTATGCTTACCAAAGAAACAGGATAGAAATCAAGGAACAGGAAAAGTCTGTGCAGAATCCTTCCTTTCAAAAAGGCTTGTGAGAAGTAATCTCGGCAAAACCCTTGTTCCTTAACTGAAACACCCTTAAAACTATCTAGGGAGCACAGATATATCCAGAAAGGAATCCCTGAAGGCAGAGGATTCTGTCTTTAAAACTTGATGATAGCTGCCACTACAGTGAAGCTCTACCAAAAAAAAACAAAACAAAAACTTCTGTACCTTAGGTTCGAATTCCAGTAGCATTTGAGAAAAGGTAAATGCAAGCAATCCAACATTTCTGTTAAGAAGTGACTCCAACTTTCACATAAGACTATTCTCATATTCATAAGTAAAGGAAGTATCAACAGCCTCAATAAACTAGAACTGATGGATCAAGAAGTGCAGAGAAGCCTTGGCAGAAAATAAGCAAGATGCCTGAGAACAGCGTCACTGAAAATAGTACTGGAAAGTCAAGCACAGATAAAGAGATCAAAGGGAAAGCATGCAACTGAACAACATGTTGCTTAACAGAGTGACAGAATTACCTGCCTGGAAGAGGAAAATGGGTCCTGGTAGTAACCCAGTACTGAGCCTAGAGACAATTAAGTTATCCTGCTTTCCTTTCTAACAACTGCTAGCAAAAGCGTAACTCAGAAGTTTCTTCATTTGCCACAAGCAATATTTCTTGCAACTGAGACATTAAATCAGACTGTTTCTAGTAGCTTGGAAAAAACATCCAAAACAGCATGTGGGACAAAAATACACAGAGTACTAAGACCTTGATCAGAAACAAGTCAGAGAGGTCAACACAAGCACTGCATGGCTGTGGTTCATGAAGATTAAACAGAACTTGAGATGAAAAGCAACATTTATGTACATTAATAATACTTCTCCTGCACAAAACAAGCACTTACAAGTACACAAAACACAAACAGAACCATCCTGACAACAAAGTATACATTTCAAAGCCCCAGGAAATGCTATCCAATGCTATCCAATCTACAAGCACATAGCAAGGGTGGTTTTTTTTGTTTAGTTTGTGTGTGTTGTCTTATAGCCATCTATTCAGTTGCAGAGAAATGGTAACAGTACCAGTGCCTTATGACAAATGAGGACATTACTATTCAGTCAGGACACCATCATTTTCATATGACACTGCCATCTTACTAGGTAACCTACAAATAAGGAGATTAGTGTAGTAATTTTTCTAACAAGCAAGTCATGGCAGCAGGTCGGCTCAACTGAATACAGATCACAGAACTGTAGGGGCTGGAAGGGACCTCTAGAGATCACAGAGTCCAACCCCCCTGCCAAAGCAGCTCCCCAGCCCAGGTTGCACAGGTAGGCATCCAGGAAGGTCTTGAATGCCTCCAGAGACGGAGACTCCACCACCTCTCTGTGCAGCCTGTGCCAGTGCTCTGTCACCGCACTGTGAAGAAGTTCCCAGGCACATTTGTGCAGAACTTCCTATGCTTCAGTTTGAGGTCATTTCCCCTCATCCTATTGCCACACACTGCTGAGAAAAGTTCAGCCTCGTCCCTTTGCTTCCCACTCATTAGATATTATAGATGTGCATCAGATCCCCGCTGAGTCTTCTTTTCTCAAGGTTGAACAGACCCAGGTTGCTCAGCCTTTCCTGATATAAAAGAGGTGTTCCATGCCCTTTATCATCTTTGTAGCCCTCTGCTGGCCTCTTTCCAGGAGATCCCTGTCTCTTCTGTACTGGGGAGCCCAGAACTGGACACAATACTCCAGGGTGAGGCCTCACCAGGGCAGAGTAGAGGAGGAGGATCACCTCCCTTGATCTACTGGCCACACTCTTTTTAAAGTACCCCAGGATCCCATTGGCCTTATGAACAAGGCTTCTTACCTATCAAACTGGACAAGTAGCAGACTTCTGTTGTTTTGTTCTGTTGTTGTTGTCATAAAGTGGTTACAAACATAGATTTTGCTCTCTCCTTCAAATTACAAAAGTGAAGTTTAAATTTTTACCTTAGCTGTGACACTAATGTTGGCAAGCTATTCTGCAGGAGTGGCTCAGAAAATACCAGATTTTCAAACAGATGCTTGTTGTGCAATTCCCATGTCACCTGAAATTTCTTCAAATGTTCATTTTCCTATAATGAATAACAACCACAAATAAGCTCATATTATAAAACATAAAGTAAAGAAATGCTTTTTGCAGGTTATAACATATATATGTATATAAATATATATTCTATTAAACCCATCAACCAGCAGGCTGCATTATCCAGTTGAGATATTACTCCATTTTAATATTCAAACTATTGTGCAGTTCTTTAATGATTTATGTAGACACAGCTTCATACCTTTTCTAAATTGTCATGAATTGGGAAAATAAATAACCACGCAATAAACAGACTGTGCTGTTGAAAGCTTCCACTCTTTTCTGTACTGTAAGATTTATTTCATGAATCAATTATTAGCAGGCTCCTGTCAAACAATTGTCTACCATCAGTTGTTTTTCAGTTCTTTTAACCTACCTAGTAACAAATATATGATGATAGGTTGTAATTTTTATTCAAAATTGATATAAGCCAAGTAGAGAGTTCTTTCAAAGTGCAACTGCTTCAAAAAATGCAGGTTTTCATGTAGCCAAGAGACCAACTGTCTCTAATTCTCTAATAAGCAGAATGTTATTCTATTTAAGCTTACTTAATAAACAAATGCCTTGAATATCAAGACCTAAAAAGTAAATCTGTTATCATGACATCAGAACCGAAGACAGGAACAATGTTTCCTTCAAGTTAAGTTTTTCCAGACACAGACAGCAGTAAACAGTTTTTCTATAGCAGTACTTGCTAATACAGCAAAGTTAAATGCAACTGTTCTTTCAGATCAGCAAGTGAGGCCTATGTACTATAGAGTCAAGTAGCCAGAAATACAAGAGTACTTCAGAATTTCAAAATTTTGTTAAGCATGGTGGTTTAAAAAAAAAAAAGTGCCTATAAGATCTAAATACTAGAATATCAAGATTTAATAAAAAAAGAATTGATAAGTTTGAGGCTCTTCTTTTAGTATTTATTTAGACATGTTGCTTTTTTTTTTGCCTCCCAGTTGCACAAGAGACATGCACTACTTCAATTTGAATACTGACTTCAAAATATTCACAACTACTGTAAAATGCCCTTTTTCTTTTATTATTTGTAAGACAAGAGGCTTTTTGCTTTACTTTGAGTTTTGCCTGAAAAGGAAGAGATTGGTGAGGATAGCCTCAAAGCCATTGTCTCATTTTCATATAGCTGAAAAGTTTTCTTGAATATTGACTGATAATAATCACCAGAGGAAAAATATGAGAAGATTATTTTCTGATCAGCTATATAATTCTGGTAGTATTGAATTCATTACTGGTCAATCTACTGTGATAAAGCAAACTTTTGTACTGTAATCTATTCACTTTGCAGCTGAAAACTCCTACGTTCGGTGCCACTCAGCTTGAAGAGTTACTTCTCTCCAGCACCTAGATTTGATGACTTAAAAGATGTCAATTAACAGGAAATGGCAGTGACCACACATCTGCATCAAAGTGATTATACACCAAATAAAAAATACAGACCACTGACAACAGGAAAAAGCACCAAATATGCCTGTGTTTCTACACAGAAACATCTTCCTGCTTTGGTCAATTCCATTTCACAACAGATCCACCTCAGAAGTGACATTCAGGTTCCCTCCATCTCATCTTTCTTATCTGCGATCATCTGTTACTGACTCTTTTCCTTTCTTGACATTCCCAGGCAACCACTTTTAGCTAACTGGCGATAAAAAATTCCACCACTTCCAAGAAAAAGGAAGTACTGGACACGGCTATTGGAAATGGATGTACAAGAAAAGTACTAATAACCTCAGTCACTGTGACATTTGTTTACTGTATTACTTGCACAGTTACCCAAGAACAGAGGATTTAAAGCTATTACATATTTTCTACCTGCCAATACAAGTCAGCATGATCAGCTGACAAAAACAATTGGGCAGAATATTAATTCCTGAGAAAAGGTCATCTTTCCAAGTAGCAATTCTTACTTTTAAGGAAAATAACACAGAAAAAAATATTAAAACAATTTGATGTAGTGCTACACATAAAATTCCACATCCTTTACATGAGGTTCTCAAGAGAAGAGAACAGAGAAATGCTGTAATCATTCAGTGGAGTTATCTAAAATGTTGTAGATTTCAGAACAAATACAACAACACATCACCTTTTTCTTGACACAATTTTCATTGCATTCATTTTAAGAGATGTCTGACCAACATCTGTGAAAAATGGAATTTGCATTTTCAGAACGCCCTCACTTCCAACCACATGTGACACAGCCCTTATATTTCACAAATCATGGACGACTTCTTAAAGAACCCAGAAGCAGCTCAGCTGGTATCACTCTGAGCGGGTTGCTTTCTCAGTCTTACCAGAGTAACTAGGAAGGCGCTGATTGTGCACGCTGCCTGACAGAGCGCGCTGTACTCTTCAAGTAGAAGTGAGATGAACTGATGTGCCTGTGGTGGCCCTTGTATTGCTAACGTTGATGCAACTTTAGATCCCAGTGACAAGTGTCTGAGCAGACGAACCTTCATTTCAAGTACATATTCTCTAGCTTGCTGTTCCAATCGTTGGTAAAGCTGATATGGATCTCTTTCACAAAGCCTGCAGTTTTAGAATATTTGTGATTAAAAAAAAAATAATGATCTAATGAACAATTTTCACTCTCCTAAAAATGGTTACTGGTTATCTTCATTATTATTACAAAGAAGAAAAAATTATTAGGGTTTACAGAACTACCTTAGATTTGGGAGAATACAACCCTATGCCGTAGAACTGAGTAGCTTTAGGACTAGCAAAGAACATTTGCACCTGAGGAACAAATTCATTTAGGACCTCAGTGTTTCACTACTAGTTGTGAGCCAAAACCCCTTACTTATTTGGCATACAGTCTTACAGAGATACTTCTTTACAACTTCTTCCATACAGCCTTAATAAACGTCCCATTTAGAACAACCAGATCTAGGCTCAATTAATGTATGTAGGACAGTCCTTTACCTCAAGCCATTGGAGACGCTTGACACATTGGGCAGTCAGCATTTGCCTAAACACTTACTAACCAGACTGGACTCAACAGTGACTGCTTTGTGAGACTCCTCTATTGTTAAATTCAACTGAAAGAGACAATTCATATAATCACCAAATTTTTAAGACACTCATTCGTTAAACTCATTCTCATTTTCATCAAGTTTCTTACCCTAAGTTGCAGATCTTCTGTACAATAACATTTTTTACACTTTTATTAAAGCTATGTTACTACACAGAGAGACATACAGGATTCACAGGACCACAAATAATGCCCTTCACAGAACATGACTTACAGTACTGCCTTGACAGCACATAAGCTGCAATCGTTAGAAGTGACAAGTGATTGTATTTTAGTTTTGTTTTGAATCCAATGTAGAGACCAGAACTTGAGAACTCTTTGTCTCAAAGAAGACTAACACAAACGCTCCAGAAATATACTGCCCTCTATGCACTCTTTCAGTCTTCCAATCAGAAGCACTGCAGATATTGAAAGGCACAGCTAAGGATGGCACCGAGCTGCCTGACACTATTCTGGAAATGAGACATGGGTTCGAACCACCTCACACAGAGGAAAATGGTTCTCTGGCTCCTGGACAGGTGCTTTGGTGGCTACACCGAAAGATGCAACACTCTAGAATTTCTCTCCTGTTGATGGTGTGTCTGGGTGCAACTACTTGGTGGACGGAAGATAACACGAGCCTGAACTGACATACAGAAGAAGAGCTATACGTTAAGAGAGTTTTCATACTTAACAAAGGTTTAGTCACCAGACTCTGAAAGGACTTCATAATCTCAGTGGGCACTTAAGTTAAAAGGAGGAACAGGATCTCAGTCAGCCATCTTCAGAGCTTCCTACCAAAGCAATATTCAGAATGAGCCCCTGGACATGATGGATGCTTTGAAACACTTAAAAGTGAAATTGTACTATTTAAAGTCCTATGGCTTGGAGTTTGGGCATTTGTCTCAGGTTTTTGGAGTGCAGGGAAGTGGAGAAGAACAAAGAGACTAGATAAGGAGTTACAACTTAAATGAATAAGTTCACTGCTGCCTAGTCCCTGCTCTTCCTTCATCAGTTATAAAATAGAGTACTATTGCACTGTCACGAAGTACACTGATTTAAAGTAGGGACAGTACTTGGCACTACAGCCTACTTTCAACAAAGCAGGTAATTTTTTTCTTGCCAGCTGCATTTAACACAGCTGAGCATGAAGTTAGTAATAAGGAATTTGCCTTTTAAATTAGCCACAGCATGTTTGGCATGCTACCTACATCCTTTTTCCTTTCTATTCCTTTTTAGAAATAAACAAAAATAGTTTGCAGTACCTACAATGACTAGTTCTGCTGAATTTGTGTGACATCAGCATCACAGACTGGACTCACCAGTGTCTGTACAATCTCAGCATCCTAACTTTATTTCATAATTTGAAGACCACAAGAAATTCTAGAGTGAAAAAAACCATCACAGTAACATTGAAAGTTTTCCTCCTTGGAATCCTTTTCTTGCCTTCTATATTTAAATCATGTTTCTCAACAGTGCCAAACAGTTCTAGAAAAAGGCATCCATGTACATAGAACATGTATGTAAGAAAGCTACACAGCACATGCTACAGTTTTCAAAGTTTTTCAATTGAGGAAAACTATAGCTGTGATTCAGTTTTAATTACCTAAACACTACACCACATTAAAGAATCTTTTCTTTTAAAAACTATACTGCATGTTTTGATAGCTCAATTTAAATAAACCGAGTGTGACTAACAGGAAGGTATACTGTATTTCTTTACAGTTACACAACTCATGTTCAAAAGTGAGCACACCGTCTTTATAGCAGAAACACAAAAAGCTTATTTAATTATTTACTAAGACTCATTCAGAAATAGAGTCACGAAGAGCTGTACTGGATTAAAACCTTTCAGAAGCTTCTCTACCTTGCCAGCACCATCTCACATAGAAACTTTGCTTAAGATCTACAGTTGTTTAGTCCAGTCAGACCTTTGTAAACTAAGTAAGCACAGAGCCAGTGAGAGAATCTACTCTTTGTCCACACATTGAACCGTACAGAAAATAAAATGAACATGCTGGAGCACTTGGGAGACAGCTACAATGTTCTCCTAAGGAAAAAAAACAACAAACCAACAACTGAAGAACACAAAGCACATCACTGTCTTCACACCTAGAAAAAGATGTACTTTCAAGTTCTGAAATGACAACAAACTTCTCATAATCTTCCTCACCTAATGATCAACAGCCAAAATCTTCCTTCTCTAACTGCTAGCTGTTACAGCTACCCTAAGACGCAATCACTATTGTAAAATTTGAGTTCGTTCAACACGGTAAGGTGTTTCATGTGGAGGAAATGCAAGCTAAACAGTGTCTTTGTAGTAGCAGTAATCATCTCAATAACTTTTGAGGATTAAGCTTTTGGGGATCTTTTCATAATTATGCACTCACATCCCTGTTGCAGACACATACAAACACTTCTCACACATTTCATACACTCAATCCAGCACTTTAAAATCCTGCATGGAATACAGCTGACTTCTATAATTTTTCCTTCTAGTGGAAAGACAATCATTCTAAGCCATCAGACTTACAGTTGGTAAATAAAATTCTAAAATAAACACTCTAAGTAAATTACAACCCATTAAAAAAAGCTGTTAGTACTTAATAAGTATTTTTTAAGTGTAATACCTATCCACCAGCTCTTTCATTCCTTCTTTATCTGGTACCAAAGATTGGTCTTGGTCGTCTGCTAAAGGGGTCCCAGCTTGGCGATATATACATCGAACCATGTATCTTACTTCTGACCAGTAATTTTGAAGCTGCTGAGATTCACGTTCAGTCTCTGCTGAAATTTCTCTGCAAACAATGACAAAAAAAAATCCTCTCAATTTGTACATCATGCAAGTGTATCGATTCCCACTATTCTGAAGACACTTACCAGGGAGATCATGTCTAAAAATGCCTAAAACAGAGTACACGCCAAAAATAAAGTAAAAAATTGAATAAAAGCCACCATTCCTAAGTTACTGCTATTGTCAGATAGCCCCACTGAATTAGTTTAAGCATATGCTGACAAATAAGCAACAGGACAGCTGACAGGCTGAGTACAGGCATTATTCTAAGTCTGAATTCAGTTCTTACCTGCGCTCATTACAGGCCTCACAGTTGCATGCTATGTCTGAAGGAGAGGAATTGTTAAGATCAGCAGCAGGCACTGTCTGCGCACCAACAGTTATCCTTCCTCCTCCTACAGATTCCTGCTGTGATCCACTGTTTCCAAGAGGCATGTGCAAAAGAAAGTCTTGGCTCTGAAAGAAAAAAAAAACAACTGGTAGCAACTTTGGTTTCCAAGATTTAAGTGTGAAATGTTAATATATAGGCAAGTAACATGACAATTCTTAGTGTTGAATATATTTTGTGAGAAGACAACCAGCCACAAAGAATTTATCTTTGAAGAGACCAATAAATGCACAAGATAGACTTGAGAAAGCCAGCAATGTAAATAGTTTCATTTCAAATAACTGAAGCACGTTGGTTATAATTATCACTTTTATGCAGTCCAGCATAAACAATGAACTAAGCTAAAAGAAGAGTTGCATCACCCGCTATTAACCACATAAACTAGTAACAGCTCTTCAGTCTCTTATTTGACAGTGTGTTTGACTCTTTTAGTTTAACAACCCATTCCACAGAAAGCATAAAATCTCCTTGTATATAGCAGCAAGACATACTACTTGACCGTAATGGATGTTAGTATCAGTTCCCAGTAACAGCAGCTTTCCATCTCCTGTGTGCAGTGCTGCTCACTGCTAACATATGACACAGTTCTCTCCAGAGGCTGCTGGTATTTTGATCTCAGTTTCTGTTTCTCCACTATGCTCCACCCTCTGAACCACGCTTCCCCTCCAGCACCCTCCCCAGGTTGCCACCAGCTGTCTCTGATGCCAGGCAGAAACCTCTCCCAGATCAGAAGCAGGACTGAAGGGTTTTTCTGTGCTTCAACCCTGATCCCGGAGCAGGATAAAGACAGATATTAAAACAAACTCGTATGCATCCACTTCCAACAGCACGAGCAGCAACCATGGTTGGTGTTGAGGCAAATCAAGCATCAGAACATCAAGGTAATGACAGCAACAGCAGCCAGTGCACAAGAACATCTGCAGCAAGCCACTCGCACTCTGGCTTGCAGTGACTGAACAGATTTTTGAGCTTCTTTTTTTTTCCTAGCTGTTTTTTCCAAATGTGACTAGCCATATAATCCACTTACATGCTTTTTAAAGTTGCTGAAACTTGAGAATAGTTTGCTTTTAAAAATTTCTCTTGCCAGATACCAAGACTTAACGAGACTTCTACAAAGCAAGTTCCGCCTTCCTTGCACATGCAGGATGACTTCTTTACTATTTGAGCTCAGTTACAGTGAAATGTGTCAAAGATTTTTACTCAGTTAAACAAAAATGTGCTTCAGTTTAACTGTTCTTTGGCATCTCTACAATATGTTACCATGCAGCTACTAATATAACCCCCTTTGATGTAATCTTCTGGGATTAATTCTTCTAACCCTTGTTAACAGTAAGGAAATCAGCAAACTTCAGCTGTAAGCATAAGTAATATACTCTTAAATCTTCTGTATTACAACCCATATGAACTCCTCTGTTAATATGAATTTAACAGCATATGCTATACAAAAACAATTTCACACTGATTTACTTATTGAAATAAAATCTGTATATGCCTACAGGCTACTATCAGAAACGTAATGCTTCCCAAATCATTTGTGAACACTTGTTTTTTCCATTGAGTATGATAGTTCAATTTTAATGGGGGATTGCTGGACATGGCATCAAACTTTTTTTTGTCTTTTCATGACAAAGACACCTCTAAGTAAGGATGAATTCTCATTTGAGAACATATTTTAATACTTAAAAATAAAAAAGCGTTACACTGGACATTAAAGCAGTGTTTGCAGTGCTGCAAACAAGTTATTGTTACATGCACACTACAAAAAGCTGTCCTTCTTTCTTAAGGAAAGAAAAACCAACAACAGCAAGAGGAACTTTCTCTACTGATACTTTCGCTATTCAGCTATCCAAATCTCAGACTTGAAACCTCCCATTTTTCGAACACATGGAACAATTCACCTGTTTCATTTAGCTCACATAAAAAACCCAGCATCAACTAAAATATTCTCTCCGCACTTGCAGTTTAAGTGGTGCCAAAGCACAAAGTCATACTCAGCATCTTATAGTACATCTTCACAGTCTATTGAAGTACTTCAACTTACCACAAGAGATTGCTCTATTGTAGCATGCCTCTCCTCCTTTTCGACTGTTCGTCTACAGTCTGGACACACCCACAGTGGAAGATGCAGCATATTGTTTGCTTTTGGAGATGTGGAAAGTGCTGTTTTGCTAGAATTCTTTATTCCGCTCTCTGAAAGCGAACTATCCTTTCGTTCACTTCTACAAAGAAGACAATGCTCACCAGTTGTATATGGTGCCCTTTGGCCCAAGCCAAAGGTAAATGGTGTCTACAAATAAATGGTGGGAGAGAGAACCAGTTATTCACAGAACACATACCCGAAAAATATATTCTAAGACTCTCAAAGTAAAACTTATCATCATTCAACAGTGAATATTTGGATTGTCTTAAGATCAATACCACAGTCTTAATATCAGTCTGGCAAACAATTGCCTTTATGAATAAATCCGATCTAAGAATCAGAGATGAGGCTTTCCTTTCTAAAATAATTCCATCTAAGAGCAGAAAAACTACTAAGTAAAAATAAAATAAAAAAGTATTATTGCTTTTACTGTTGTCATTCTCAGAACTGAAAAGGAAAATAACAGCTCAGAAGTTTGGTGTCACCTCCCTTTTGAAATACTTGTTGTATCAAAGACACTTTTAGCTCAGCTTGTTGCAAAAGAAAAGCTTAGTTTCACTTTAACAAAACTGATCAGTGAAGCCACTGATCAACTGCTGAATAAAATAAACTACTGAGGACAGAAGCAACCAAGATTCTCTTCCAAGATGCTACTGTGCATGAAACTGTGGTTCAGCCTGGGTACTCTACAACACATCAAGCAAAGCAAGCCAAATGACTTCACAGGAGTTCAGCAAAATTATAACTGATGAAACAAAACATGGACTAGATTATCTCGGAGGTCTTTTCCAACCTTGGTGATCCTATGATCTTACAAAGGCACAGTCTCAGATTTGTCCCATTGGACAGCTATTAGCTCTGTCTTAATTATTAACATCCACCATGCAAGCCTCAAAATCATAAAAACATGGAAACATTTGAGTTAGAAGAGATCTTAAAGACCATCTAGTTCCAACCCCCCTGCCATGGACAGGGACATTTCTCACTAGATAACGTTGCTCAAAGTCACATAGAACCTGGTCTTGAACACCTCCAGGGACAGCACCATTCACACCTTGTCTGGGTACCCTGTTCCAGTGCCTCATCACCCTTATACTGAAAAAATTATTCCTAATATTTAATCTAAACATATCCTCTTGGAGTCGCTACCCCTTGTCCTATCACTATACTCTCTGACAAAGGAGCTCCTCTCCAGCTTTCTTGTAGGCCCTTTTTAGATACTGAAAAAACAGTTATATTCTCTCTGAAAGGAAAGGCACAATTGAAATAAAGCATACAAGCATCTATCTGTGTACTACTCTAAATTCAACAGTATGATCCTGCAGGGCTGTACTGCAGGAGCATAGGTGAAACAAGTGCTATACAGCAAAGAACTAAGTCAAGCTACAACATAAGTGACTGCCCTTGTCTTCACAGTAAGTCAAATCCATTCTCTGTTGCTGACATCTGAAGAGAAACAGCACAGCATTAACTAATTTTTATGTTGTTTGAATTTATAAAATTAACTCAGCGATATGGAAAAAAAGACTAAGTTCCAGACCTTAAAACTCCACACTTTAATAATGTTCCCTAATACTCCTCCTTTCAGAACTTGAAGGTAAACTTATTTTAACAGATTTAATGAGAACTCATGCTTATCCAAGTCAAGTACACATCTTCGCCAGGTGTTAATGCAGGTTGTCAGATTTTAAGAGGAGAGACTTGCTCTGCTTCCTGGAGGTCTGGGGCCATCCCCCTATTGCCTCTACAAGCACAAACAGATTTCTGGAATTAAGCATTCCTCTTGCCTGAACTGCAGATATTATATTGATACCTAAACCCTGCACAGAAAGCACAGCAGGCTACTGAAGCCGCCCTGAAAGTTTCCTTCTTAAAATACATTTCTAAAGCCAGATTATGTCACTGTGGTAATGAGGAAGACACTTTTACAGCTTCTGAAGGCAAACCTTATGAACATCAGCTGCAGAACACCTTCCAACAAGGAGGAAAAGTAGAGGACAACAATGTAAACATGCAGAAGTGAAGGCAATCTGACACTTCCAGTAAGGTAAGGTTCAGGGTAAACAAACCCCAGACACACTACAAGGACTTCTAGAAGCTACAACTTAAATTATGCAAGTTTTTAATCAGTATCATTAAACAAACAAAAACACACAATGGCAAATAGAGAAGGAACAATCATCTTAATGGTTGCTAACTTGCTGACTCAGTAAAATCCTAATAGAGTCTCCCAACTTGGCTGAAACTTGCAGACAAGAACTTTAAAGAAAGACTTTAAGGTCCAAACAAAAGCAAGATGTAGTCAACACGCTAAGAATGAAAAGTGGGATGGCCACACATGTAAGTGCTGACACTAAGTAGTTTACTTTTAAAAGGATAATAGCTAGAACCCGGACAAAAATCTAAATAACACAGATCACCAATTCCTGTACTAGCTTTGTTATGCTAAAAGCATGCTATGAATTGCCATTCTGTATTTACAGATTATGAATGCAGTGACCAACTGTGACTAGCTTTCTGAACAGATTAGATTTTGGTCATACAAATATTCTGTATTTCTCCTTAGCTTAATCAGAGTTAAGGGTGTATTTTAAGCAAAGCAAGAGACTTTTTCATCGGTCAAGCTTAACAAAAATAAAATAATGAAAAAAAGAGATGGATCTCTGCAAGAAAACATCCAGTCTCACTTTCTCTGAAACATGTTCAGATATAACATTCACAAAGGAAAGTTGGAAGTAGGACAAGCTGGAACAGAAATAACTGCCTCTGCTATGTATTTAGATTTATTTCCAAGAATAGCTTTATTACCATAAAACTGCATAGCCTTTTTCACACCCATGTCCAATTTCAAGCTTATTATAACAATAAAACTTTATTTCCTCTGCTTTTTAAAGCTCGAACTGTGAAGTGATCAGAAACTGACTTCAGTTCTCAAAATCCTTAATGCAAACAGAACTGCAGATCTTTTTCAGGGTTTTCCTCTGTATGCCACACTGTAATTCTCTCCACCATTAATATGAGTCTGCTGCCATACACACCCACAAAATCTGGCTGTGCTTACCTGAGAAACACCTGTGAACTCTGATCCAACGGAACCGTCTGTAAACTGCGTACCATTTAGCGAAACCTGGAAAAAATCAATAGCAGAATGGTTACAATAATCAAGTTCTATGCTAAAAACAGCATTACAAATAGAATAAATAAATAAATAACCTTGCCCCTGAATCTGAGGGCTGATAAAACGACTTCTGAAATTTCAGTGAATTTGACCGTAAACACAGATAAGTTTTTTTTTTTGTAATAAAACTCTACAGATGCAAAACTGAACAAGTTATGTCTTTCAAGCTTTTGCAGTACAGCTATTTTATTAGCAATCCAACTCTGATCAGAACGAACTCATACAGGAAAAACTAAGTCAAAAGCAAAACAACTTTCTTCCCCTCTGTATTTGGTTGTTTGCTCTCTGCTTTTAAGCTTCTATTGTGAACTGAGACAATTACAAAAAGACAGAAAGATTCCTTCCTTTAGAAAGCTGAATACAATACTGCTTAGAAAAATGTGCCATGTTAACCAGGAAGACTCTTCCATAGGAAGCCACTGAATTGCATCCAGCTATTGCATTGCAGTCGCTTTCCTCCTACGCCAGTTATAATTCATACAGAAATCTCTCAGATCCCTTCTGCACTGTTACAGAAACTACACCAGATAGCAATGAAGTGCTTTTCAAAAGCCACGAGTGTTTTCATAGAGTATTATCTGCAGACACTAGAACAAGAGCAAAGTTAAGAGAGCATACAAACTGAAATCGATGATGGCAAAGAGCCCCAGACCGCAGGGATGGGAAGAGGAATGTAAAGGTATTTGATTGAAAAAAGGAAGAGAGGGGGAGAGGCAGTCAAATTTTTTCTACATTTTTTTTCTCCCCCATCGTCCCTCTTTGTGAGCACTGGTTCATCTCTCGAATTTCAGACATAATTTAACCCATGCTTCCACTCCATCCCCCCTAGTTCTGGTAACCTCTTTTTGCTCTTCATTTTTCCATCCACTACTGTCTGATATTATTTTTAAGACCACTTCCAAGACACCTACAGCAACTCCCCTGTTTAACTTGGAAACCTCAGCACCTCTGGTAACACTCGGATGCGTCAGACCATATTGTTACCCTGCTAACAAACCCAAGACTTAAAATGAAGCCTCCCAAAATATGAAGTACCACCCTTTGGTCTCACTCATCTCCAGATCAGTGAGTAGTTGCTTCATGAGCCACTCAGATTTCTGGAAAGCCAGCATCTTCAGGCAGGCAGAGGATAACACACAATCTTCAAATAATTGCTTGGAAAGATATAAATAGGAAACAACCCAACTACTAATGTATTATATGCAAACTTTGAAGAGCAGGTATTTTAAGAAACACCTCCATCTCACTCAACTGAGTCAGCTCAGGTCTGGAATGATGGTAACAAAAACTGTAACAAGGTCACTGTTATTATTTTTTAATTCACTTTTTGGAAAGTGGAAAAAAAGACATATTTCTTCAAGGAAAGAGAACTTCCAAGTACTGTAGGTTGACTGCTCAGTGGGATATACGTGTATTTGAAAACAAAGAATCTACTTCAGACTTTGGAACTAAATTGCTATCTGCAGCTCTAAAAACATTTTTCTGAGAAAATCCTAGTGAAAAAATTCGTCCCAAATCTCCACTTTGACATTAAGGAAATACATTTCCAGTCTCTACACTCAAGACCACAATCACACAAAAAAAGTGTCAGCTGTAGTACTGAAACATGTTGGTGCTCAGGGACCAGAAGAGCACCCAGAAACACTGGAAAAAGATGAGAAAAATACTGGGATGTTTCCAATATCCGCTAAATGGCAAGGCAATACTGGATGTCAGGAATGCCTGCTCCATGGAGCAAGTTGCCTTGTCATTTGTTAGGAGCACAGTGCCTCTTGATCTTAGGTACTGTGCATTACTCGATTCAAAATACTAGTATCAAACTCCCCAAATTTAGTAGTGGTGATAATATCTGGAAGAGAAACAAACGCAAAGAAATTTAAAATAAGGGTGTTTCGTTGTTTGTTTTTTTTTTTAAACTACACAAGGTGAAACAAACAGAATCATCAGGAATAAAATGTCTGTAGGCAATGAGGAGATTTTGTCATGGTTTTATGATTNACAACATTATGTGAAACAGTCAAAATATTAAAAAAAAAAAAAAGACACAGCAAAGACTTAGGAATGGGCAGAAAGGGAACAATGACATTACAGGGAAGAGCGGGAGATGGCTGAATAGCATATTAGAGGAAATATTAGAAGAATCTTGTAAAAGTAGTCCAAATGAGGCTGAAACAATAGCAAGCTTAAAACAGACAGAAAAAAAATACAATGAGATACTCTCACCCAGAATTTAAAGAAACAAGGAGAAAAGCATGAACACTATAACCTTCACCTTTCTCAAAGCACTTGAGTAATACAGGGAGTAAGGAGCCTGTCAGGACCTATAAGGTTAAAGTAAACAAACATCAGATGCATAAAGAAATGCTCAAACAAGACAAGGTCTTGGCAGGAACACCAAATGTGTTCTTTGTGTTCATTATGGGGGAGCTGAAAGATATCCTCCCAGGGAAAGCCTTGATGAAAAATGCATTGAAGGATCTCCTTCCAAGCAAGGCACTGATAGGAGGTGTGGGGGCAACAAGACATACATGAACTAGCCATCAAGAGCAGATAACATTCAACCAAGAGTCCTAGAGAAGCCTACTGATCTAACAGTTGCACTAATAATTACAGTACAAAAACACATGCTTCCTACTTCACCACTAACAAAGTAGAAAAGTGTCTAAAATATCTATTAAGCTCCCAAAGCAAAACATGGAAACCACCCTTGTCCTAAGTCTTTAGCAAGGAAGTACCTGATCTGACCAAGTTAACCAATAACTTCCAATTCTTCACATTACTCAAGATGCTGCAGGATGGCAGAAGGACCTTACAACATCTAATTACTGAGCAGTATATTGACAGATGCAATTCAGTGTGCATAAATTTAAGGAAGGAGAAATCTAGACAACCATCACAGCTGGACAACCAAAAGCTCTTAAAAAAAAATTAGAAGACGTATGTGTGTGTATACATATATACATTTATAGATAGACAGATCTGCATTTTAGTTATTGTAAAGTTTCTTGATTCAAAAAGCTATTTTGTACAGGAAAATGCCAGAAGGAAAGCTGGCATGAATCAGGAAAACAGGAACTGTGCATGCCCTCTTCAATCCATGTTAAGTGGGAGAAAATATTATCTTTCTGCCCTTTCTACAGACATTATTTACAATGGCAAAAAAAAAACAAATACTTTCTTGCAAGCTGCTGCCACAATAACTCACCTCTTTATAATCTGAATTTTCTGGAGAACAGGCAGACTATTTGCACGGATAATTTGCACCAGAGACTACAAAGAAAGTGAGAATCCCAGTCATGACCAACACTGAGCTCACCTGAGTGACCTTGATGAACTGGTTGAGCAATCAGAGCACACACACTCAAAGTCTGTCATAAACTGCTGTAACAGCACATCGCAAACAAAGTCAGAGCTGAGGGGTGAATTACTGCACTGGAGACACACCTCAGGCTTTCCTGGAGTGGAAGCCTGGTTATGTCACACCCCTCAAAAACAGAGATGGAAAGTCTCATGAAAACTCAGGAAAAGAAGAAAAGCAGAGGAAATAATAAATTAAATTCAACTCATCAGCAATGAGCTCTCAGCAGTTCAAGAGCACCATGTTGCTGAAAAAAAAAAAAAATCATGGAAACATACAACCACTAAGAGTGAAAGAGACCAATAAGATCATCTAGCCCAAACATCAACACATCACCACGTCCAGTAAACCACATCCCTCAGTGCCACATCTGTATGCTTCCTGAACACCTCCAGGGACAGCAACACTATCACATGTCTGGGCAGCCTGCTCCAAACGCAGCATTTAATCAAATTTCTCCTACAGGAAAAAAGACAGCACTTGCACTGACTCTGTCAAGTGCATTAGGAATGACACACACCGAAGACAGTGATGTCACTGAGCACAGATAAAGGACACATTTCATTCTATGTGTCCTAACGTAACAAAGGTACTCTATACTACTTCAGTGTATTCCTTTATTTTTTTTTTAAAGAGAGCTGAACAATTGCATTTGTTGAAACATCTGAACCTAAGCTTTCTATGAGTGTCACAGTAATACCAAAGCAACCCATCACTCTTATCTCTTCCACTCCCCAGAAAAGCCTCCAGAAAGCCATCAGAATATCTAATCCATTCTGTATGATCTCCTGCCTGCACTTGGACCAAAAACATTCCCCACAGCTGCTCTGCACCAAGCTCTCTTGGGAGCACCCATCCCAGCACAGTAGCTCCCCATAGCAGCACTGCCCATTCCCAGCAAACCCACTGCACACAGCAGCCTCGGTGCCAACTGGGGGCACACCTCCCTTGTACAGCCCAGTGGAGCTCTGCCTTGGGTGCTGTCCAGGCACAAGTGGAGCTGGTCCCCTTCTCTTCAAGTCACAGCTCAATCTGTCACTGAGCTTCTGCAGGCAGATGAATGGAGCTGACAAAATCCTACGTGATTTCTGGATATGCAGAAAGTTTTCTCTGTGCCTTGAGTGTGAGAGATAAGAAGATACCCTAAATTTTCAGTTTCTGAAACCGGATCTGTGCCCCAAACCCCTAATTGATTTAAGGATAGGGCATCATGGAAGTCAAGCACACAGATCACCTCAAAGAATGATTGTTAAATGTGCATGAGATACAGGTTCAACACGATTCTAAAGAAAACGTGATGCAGGATATCTCTGGGCTGTTATGACTTGGAAAGCTAACACAGAAGGGTTACTCTACACACACACCACTGCTCCTCTCTCCATTCCTCCAGTACCAATCACTGTCAGGCAGGACAGCATGCTGGCCAGGCCTCTAGCACAGCAAGGTTTGTGGATTGTTTTCAAACACTGTTCCTTAGTGTTCTCAGTGGTGACTATAACCTCTGCAGCTAACTGATATTACAGTACAATATATCTTCAACACTGTAAAAAATAAAAATAAAAACAACAATGCAATAAACCATCAGTACACCTCCCTGGAGGTGACCACCACTCCCTGTCCACAGTCATGGAAATCCCACCCCACAGAGGCCCTTGACTACAAAGTTTTATTAACAGAAGGCAGATATCTACACTTTTGTTTTTTCCATTTTGCTTTCCGTTGTTAAGTAACTCGAGATTTTGCAGTGAGAGGTCAAGTCCTTTTAAGAAACCGTACCAAAATCATATTTAAAGAGGATTAAGTTTTCTTCCTAGCACTACAGTATGGTGAACGTAAAATTAACAAGCAGGAAAGTAATCAGCAATGTGTAACACACTTCCAGGTTTATTAGCACAGCAACGTTCATGAAACTCAGGAAGCTATCAGAGTTAATTAGTATTGTTTTAGACAAAAAGAAATCCTTTTCGGATTTAATTCCAAAGAGCTTTTAAGGAGTAGCTTGTAAATTGGTATAAATATGTGACTGGCAACAGTGAACAGCTTGGAGATTCCCACCTACCATGGTTTAACATGACACAGTAGTGAAACTGTAGTGAGCTTCATTTTTAGGGGGGAAAGGTGTATACGAATAAACATCTGCAAATAGTTTTGGTTATTATAGGGATAAAAGTACAAAATATCATAGCATCCAACACTGATTTAGAAGTAGCAGTGTTCTGCTTTGAAAACTGATACTATAACACCTGATATGAATGTGATAATTACACATTTTAGTGACACTGAGCAGAATGCACTTGTACTTGTTCACACACGCTTGCTTGCCAGGGAGCCTCGGCATTGCAGGGGGCAGAGGAAGTGATTACTGAGGAGCTGCAGGAGACACCAGCTGAGAGCCACTGAGAGGGAATGCTGGGAAGGTTTCCCACAAAAAACGATCTCTGTTCCTTCCTATGGATTGCAGAGTTACGAACAGAAACCAGAGAAAGCACAGATAAGGTGGTGATAATCAAAATTCAAGTATCCATATCAACTCAGCTTATTGATTAATTGTGCAGACCACTAATCCATTTTACCAAGCATGGTATTTAAAGCACAAACTCACAGCCCCCTCTATGATCCTTTCTGAGTTTTATTCTAGCACAGTCATAGATTCATAGATTNATGATCACCTCCCTGCTCCTGCAAAGTTCAAACTGTTGAGATGGGAAAACTTTCCAATTAAGACAAACGTAACCACAAATCAGTCATTGAGACGCGCCAGCCCCTTCACATTCCTTCAACAGCTACTGGACTGCCTGCAATTTTACAATGAATCCACCTCAATTAATGAAGCCTGGGGAGAGGCAAGCATTCTGAGAAATGTTATAAGGCTTTGGCGACTCTCATTATACCCCAAAATTTGAAGCACCGAATTTCAATGTTATTCTCAAATGTGGATAAACTACCTCTTAGCTCTGAAATAATTAAGTAGTGGGAGAAACAGAAATTGCCAGAAGTTGAACAGCTGCCAAGCTGCATTAGTGAGAAATCTGGCACCGGTTCCAGATGGCAGAAAGCCCTCCACGTCAATACAGCTAATGTGTCCAGTTAATCCATACCTATACTGCAGCCCAACACACAGCACATTTACACTTAACAGCCATAGTACTTAATAGAAATCATTAATAAGCGTGTCAGAGAGCTTGAACATTTCATCTCACCACACTGATCACAAGTAGAAATCACCAAATCTCCACTTGTCAGCCAAGGAGTAGCACAGGGGAACTGCACAAACCCCTTGAGGTCACAGAGGACATTTGGGGAAACAAGAGGAATCAAAATGAGATTTGTGGCAGAAGAGCACATTAGCCGCAAGATGCATCATCTGGCCATGACAACCAGCAGTATGGCACTAACACTGATTTAAGATGTTGTGTACAGACAGGTGGCTGCAGCAGGCTGGACATCTTGTGACTGTAAAGCACACTGGCCAGCTGCAGTACAATGCCTGCATCGTGCTTCACTGGGAATGATGTACCTAAGCACAGGAAATCAGCTGTAATGGGGAAGGAGGAAGAGAGACAATGTTGGCATCACAAAAAGATGATTCATTCAACTTGAGAGAATCGGCACTTGTTTTGTCTGTAAAGACAAGCAGAAGATAGAAAAATGCTGAGCAGATAGCTCAAGTATTGCTCTCAATTACAAAACAAACACTCAGTTCCAGAAGCTAACAAGGCTGTTGCCAAGTAGGTCACTCATTTCACTCTCTGAGAGGTAAAGCATATCATTTTCAACGTGTTAGGAACAAGATATTAACACAAATCTATTAAATTTCTGAGATACAGCTGGCATCACATAATCATCATGTTAATTCAAAATCAGGTACCCGCTATCCAAGTGCCTCCATGTGAAGTATCTATAAACAAAGTGATTTTACTCTAGTTTAAATTATGCTACCACCAAAAGAAAGTTTGTGTGATCCCAAGTAAACATCTTAGCCAATATAACAGTTTATTATTATTATTATATTTATTTTGTTTATAATTTCCTCACGAATGCTCATTATTCATACACTACCAGCTCTACCAGAATTCAGTTTGGTGACGCTCCTATTGCCATTTTTATTTAGCTGATGTAGTAATGTGGACTTGCAGTGCTTTACCTATCCATTAAAATTACTGAATAGGACTAACTTGCAAGACAGGTTCTTTGAAGGCTTCCCTCTGACAAGTCTTATTATTAAAAACTTGTCACTTGGACTTATGTAAACAATACTAACTCAGTGGCTTAGTGTAGAATGTATCTAAAATAAATTTGCGTCAGTGATAAATGAGATCAAACCAGCTGACAAGCTGAGGTGGCTTTACCTAGAAAACTTCATCTACCTTGCATATAGATTTGAACCAAGCTTACTACAAATGACTGAAAACCCCTACAAAGTGGTCCTTCTCCCACCCCCAAGATGCCAGATACAACTTGTGTTGCCAGATACAACTTTTCCAACAGCAGTTCCTTAGGATGTTCAATATTAGGTGAAAGATTTTTAAGAGACTTTTCAACAAGCTGAAATTATGACAAAGGAAATACTTTTTTCCAATTTGAAGCATTTATCGTTGCAGAGGTTCAGCCTAGAGAGAGAAATTATTAAAAAACAGAAATATAATTATTAGGCATAATCTGGATTTGTCCAGAGAGACCAATAGCTTCTGGTTTAGCAACAGGGTTAATGTAGAGGGTGGAGTTTGGTGGGGAGGTAGTCCCTGTCTCACTACTGCAGGGCTACCCAAAACCAAGACGACAAGCCTCTCCTACCTCCTGCTAAAACTCAACCTCTAGTTACCTGGCCAACTTGGGCTGGAGGGGAATGGCAAGTCAATCTCTACCCAACCACAAGGCATTTGTTTTTCCACTGTTTGGAAAACTGCTAGCCATGCACTGTTAGCAAGTGACAGATCAAATATGTAGGTTTAAAAAATAAATCACTGTAAAAAAGTATATATAATCAAAGTTTTGTTTTGCTTTTGAGATGACTTACACACACAAACACACACACACACACACAAAACCAACCTCAGAAATACAGCAGGAAGGAAATACAGCACTGAACAAAGCAGAGTAGCNCGAGAAGGAAAAACAGCACTGAAAAAAGCAGAGTAGCTTAAAAAAAAAAAAACAAAAAAAAAAACCTTCCAACTTAAAGTTCTTTAAGAATGCAGGACCTCTGAAAAACACTTCCTGTGAATGTACACAGAATTGTTTATTAACCAGATGTATTTTTTTTTTCCCTTCAGGTCGTCAGAGTCAAGATATAACATTTCTACTCTAATACAGTAATCAGAACAGACTGAACTCTTAGCAGCCTCAAACACAGGAACACAAATCCATCAAACCTCGACAAAACGATACACTCAGGAACAGTCATTTTAAACAACATGGGCTACACTGCAAGAATACAGCAAGCATTCTAGGGAAGGTTTGGCAGTTTCCTCCCCCCCTCCCCCTTAACCAGTATCTACAACAGGCAACTTTGAAGCTGTACTTCCAAAAGAATGCTGATACCCTTATCCTGTAATGAGCTGCAAAGGAGTAATGTCTATATTTTAGTTCTTCCTCCTGTACTCTCAATTTCTCTTTTAGCTGAATCAATCTCAATTACATCCTTCAGGAAATGGGCACTTGCTAGGAAATACAGAGTTTATGAGTTATAGTCCCAACAACAGGAAAATGTTTGCACACAAAAAAAAAGCTACTATTTCTACAAGAATAAGAAGCATTCATAAAAGAACTGTAAAGGTGATGGGACATAGATCAGACTTTCATAAGACCATGACCAGCATTCATTTAACATTTAAGCTGGAGATTACAGAAACATTATACTGAAGAGGAGTTATACATTTATTTACATTTAGTAAACAAGGAGAAATGCCTTCCTTGGAAATTAATTTGAATGATGCAGACTTCAACTATTAACTCTCTGAAACTTGTAGGTGGGTCTATTTATTCTCATGTCAAGCACAGCAATAACTTTCCCCCTTTCTCAAGTCTGATGCGACAACTATCAAATATAATCCTAAGGGAAAAAATAAAAACCATAAAAACTAAATATGCAGTTGTATTGTAGAACCAAGTGTCCAGATTCTACTTGAAGTGCTGCCTAAATCTGTAGACAACCTAAGTTCAATTCCACCAATACAAGCAAGCCTACATAAGTCGTACTTAAATATTTTTAAGTACTGCCCGCCACGCAGAATTTGTCTAACAAAGGCCAAGAATCTTCCTGCATTAATTCCTGAATTAATTCCTGCTCAGAGGTTTCCTCAAAAGACACCACCTAGCATAAACCCTATTTCAAGACTGCGGGAAGCAAGTGATATGAACCAGAATTCATCTAGGCTACAAATACTCAGCAATTTTTATTCTATCACCTCTTTTTTTTCATTATGCATTCAGACACTTCCATCTGATGAAGAGTTTTATTCCTTCAGAGGAGCAGCAAAGCTAGAAAGCTCCTGGTCCTTGAAAGCCAGGAGCACCCTCCTCAGGATCCTTCCTACCAAGCAGTCAGAAGAGCTGGCACTCAGGAAGAATTCAGTGCCAGATACAAAATAACCACACTATTCTTCCATTGGATACTATTACAAGTAGAGTTAAGGCCCAAGCTACTCGGTGGGGTTTTTACAACAAAATAAACGCTGTGCATTTGTACCTAGGTGCCATCAGCGCTGCAACCACAAAGGTCTGTATATCTGGGTAGCTAACATGATACATGGCCACACTTGCATCAAAACTGCTTCTTCATCCTATATACTTGAGATCTTTTTTATTTATTTATTTTAATCCAAGTCACTTTACCCTTTAGAAACTCCACTGATAAAGTTTCACATTTTCTTCCAAGGCAACAGAAACACAAGTTCACAGCATTACCGCAGTTCCCTGAACCCACCAGCCACATACCCATTTACAGCTGCAACAGTAATTAATAACCAACAGCTTTCCAGGACAAAAAGATAAAAGCTACAGAGAAGACAAAGCTTTCCTGTCTCTGCAGCCCAGCACAGGTCCTTCCCGGAGGAGGATGCAGGCTTCCAAGCAACAGCTATTAATGGCACGGTGAGCAGTGCTGCCTGAAGCCTCCCGTGGTTAATGGTTAATTGCCTTTCAGTGGGGAAGGATCGCTGCAGGAGAAAGCAAGAGGTCCTGGATGCCATGAGAAACGCCTCTTGCTTGCAGGTCTGATCTTGTCTTTCCTTCCTTTGAGCCCAAAGCCATCTGCCTCAGCTCACAAGGGAGCTTTAAGTCTCAGAATGATAACTGACACCGCGTTTAAAACCATAAACACATACTAGTGAAATACCATACTCATCTACCATAGTGAAATTCATAACGTACTGAAACAGATGAAAGATATTGCCCCTGGGGGACAACAGTAGTTTTATCCAACTGTCAAGTTTCCTTTTTAAACAGCGTCACTGCTCAATTGGACAGCCTTGGCCCATGAGCCATTTTCTCACAGCATCATCAACAACAGAAAAGCTCACTTTCAGAACAAAAACAGAACATTAATCTTGGTCATAAAATCTATGCTTACGTTGAATGAAAGAGAACAAGTGGAAAACGGATTTAATATGGAAATATTACAGTTCACTTTAACAAAATAATGACATGCCTTCATGTTCACTATGCCTCTGCAGTGACAGGAAGAATCAAAACCCTACATTTTGAAGTAGAAATGCCATACAAACCAGAAAGCCACAAATAAGCACATAAGGACATAAGTTTTGCTCATCCAGTCTATGATTTTATCTTAGTTCTTTCCCTAACAGCAACAACAACAACAAAAAAAAAAAGGCATTTTTCAGCAAAACCCAGCAAATGGTAGCATGAGGCTCTCAGCTCTTAAGCTGTGCAGCCAAGAAACTACAGTATGCCTGTGTGCCATCAATTACTTAGCTGAATAAGAACATCCATTCAACTAAAGCCAGCAGTAATTAATATCATTAATATCATCTCCAAATTTTGTATTGCATCCATCTGGGATACTGCGTGGAAACTGGAAAACAAATATCAGAAATAGTTTTTGTTTTTACTTTTGTTTTCAAGTATTATGACTGCACACATCCATACTTTACAATTTGTACTGATAACTCTTTCTTTCATCTTAAGTTGTTACCATCATCTTTAATAATTCACACTTCCAATTTTTCAGTCGCTAGCTCCCTCCAAATCAAAACATTTCTCATCTTAAAGGAACACCAAATAACTCAGAAGAGCTTGGGGGTTCACAAGCATCTCCTGCAGTATTTGCAACCAAACACTTTCTCTGAGATATGAATTCTTCACCAAGACTTGGAAGTGAATGGACAAATGGATTTGCCTTAATGGTTTGAGCTCATCCCAAAGACTGCTAAAAGTAAACGTGATTCCAAGATGCACTGTGCTGTATTTTTGAGACACTGGAAAGTACCAGTGCTGCTTGAAGCCCTCAAAAATGCTCACTCACTAACTTGAGTTTTGTAGAAGTATTCACAATTGGAAATATAAGGTATGAAATAAAATCAAATTTAATACTAAGCTACAACGGGAGGAGAAGAATCACGTCTTTTACTTATTAAAATATATTAATTAGTTGTATTCTAAGAGTTTCCTGCAAACATTAAATGCAGTTCCCTAGTTCACAAGTTAAATGGCAGAAGAAACACAGAGGACCAGAACTTAATAGTGGAGAAGCTCAGACTTGAGTGAAGGAGATTTGCATCTGTACTGCCTAGTTGTGCAGCCCCCAAAACCCAGACTTTTCCAGGTAAAAAGAGAGATCTTGTTTTAACTGCTCACATCCAAAATTCACTAGATGCACACACTCCACGCATAACCCTCCCCTCTTTTGTAGCCAAATATGACACAGCCCAACACAACCAATCTACCTCCTATCAGGTTCTTCCTTCCCTCTCCTAAACCAATGCCCCACAGTTTTACAGTAAATATGCAGCAGCATATGCTAAAGAAATACCAAAAGCTAATAATTAACCTAATAATTAAGATAATTCAAACGTGTTCCCTCCCCAGTATAACAGCCAGAAGTGTTCTGAGCAGTTAAAAGACTGCAGAATTCACTCAACTACAGCTGGCAAGAACCAACCATGCATATGCCTTTTTCTTTCCTAACACAGAGCTGTCAGAGTTTAATCTGCTGTTCATACTTCAATCCCAAACAAAAATACATAAAACTAAGAGGACTGATGCAAAACAAAAATCCCTGAGAACGTGTCAGCCTTTCCCTCCGAAAAATAAGTCGTGCTTGTTCAAAGGCAAGTTTAAGATACCTAAGACAAACATTTAGGAATGCATTACTTGACCAGATATCTTCAGAGAAATCTGCAGATGCTCTAGAACATAACTGTGTTATAAGAAATTGGCCTTAACTGATTACTCAGGAACACTGGTAAAGGGTTAACCATGCTCACTCTTGACAGCAAGGTCTCCTGAGACATGAAGGAAAGCCATGCATGAGAAATAGCATTTTCCAAATAAACTAGATTTTCCTACTATGGTAGGTTCAACTAAATACAATATTTGAAACCAGTTAGGTTCCTTTTCCCCCACAACTGAGGAATGAAGCTGTCAGGTAAATCGCACATGCTGTATTTGGACAGGAACAGACAACCAAGGCAGAGAAAGCTCTCTGGTTCCAGGTGCCTTCAATCCTGCAAGATGAGCATCGGTAAGACGCAGAGCCCTAGTGTAACAGCCAGACTTAAAGAACAATCATCAGAATTACAGAAGACACAGCAAGTAAGTGTTAACATGGGAACTGTAACAATCAGTTAGAGGCCCTACTTAGAACATGGAGCTAATGAAGTGCAAGTTGAGCTAGCATCCATATCACACTGTCTGTCTTAACATCTCATTATCCCAAAACTGCCCAGCTCAAGCTGTCCACTATACATTCATACATCATACAGTTTATTAATTTTCTCATAGACAAATGAAATACACTACTGAACCATAACATCTGGCGTGCTCCACCTTCCACTCTTGTAATTGTTCTCTGCCCTCCTTCAGCCCCAAGTAACTCACTGCAGTAGCTACTAAGAGAAGCAGAAATTATGTATATCAAGTCTAACCAACAGGCAGATACGTACTTTCTTCAAGGTGTCTGTTCAGTGTTCCCTCATCACATCAGCTACTGCTCCTGGTTGATCTTACATGCAGGTACTGGTCACACTGCTAACATAGACCGGGAACAGGAAAGAAGTAGTAACACATCCCAGAAGAAAGCAGAGGCTGAAAAGATCCTGACCAGTCCTTCACACCACAACTCAGAGATGAACTAATTAATCATGTGGACAACACCAATCCCACGTGCTTGGAAATGGTACCAGAATGCTTTATCTGATCCTATGATGAGGCTCCGCAGGCTGAAAAGCAAGAATGAGGAAGATTTCAAGGAATTAAGACATAAAAGAAGCCTATCCTGCTTGCTAACCTACGTATGGTGATAGGACGAGGGGAAATGGTCACAAACTGATGCACAGGAAATTCTGCACAAATGCGTGTGGGAACTTCTCCAAGCAGTTGAAGACTCTCCTGGATGCCTACCTGTGCAACCTGGTGCAGGGAGCTGCTTTGGCAGAGGGGTTGGACTTGATGATCTCTAGAGGTCCCTACCAACCACTATGATTCTGTGATTGTGTGCAAAGAAGTTACTTCATTAAACAAGCAAACACAAGTGTTTCAAGATAAGCAATGGAAACTCAACAAAAGACCAAGAAGTTAGAGAATGTAATTTTCCACATCAAGTTGATGTTAAACAAGCAACCAACACACCATGTTACCAATGTGCACTCTAGTGTATGATGAGAAGATGAGACAGAAACATGATCAGGACTATGATCTACTGCCTCAAAGTCTATTCCCAGTCCGAAGAATAACAAAATGAGGACACAATCAGTTCACAGAAGAAAAAAAATATTAAATAAACTAATTCCAAAAGCCAGGAAATGTTATGCCTTATAGCTAAAGGATATAAATATCACAAAGCACATGAGCACTACCAAGCTGCAAGCTTACACACCATCAGAAACAGTGAATGAGTGGAAGATACCTCTTCTGAGCATGAGGCAGAGCAAGGAAAAGCACAGGACCTCTTCACAGAATCCTAGTGTCGTGTTTTTATGATATTTGTTATTGGTATTCCACATCATAACATCATGTAGGGCAGTGGGAGTTAAAGAATTAATGCTCCAGCTCCATGGATCATCGACAGTTCCAGGTACATCTGTCTCAATAGAGAAGAACTACGTACCCCAGAGGACTTCGTGTTGCTTTGCATTTAATCTGTTTTCCACTCAGAGAGAAAGATAAAAACTGTTTGCGCGTCAGGAGACACAGTCTCTTCCCTTTCAGATCAACCCAGCAGCAGGTGCTCGCTGCCGTCTCGCCTTCAGCATTTAGTGTTAAGGCCTTTGGTTTATCAGACACCCTCTCCTCTCATTTTATTTGATTTATTAGCTTCAATCCCAATTATATCGTGTCATTTTGCATTCTGATACCTTATTTAGTAAATCAGCTTTCCTCTTCAGATCATCGCCGCTGTTTTGTTTTTAGGCCCATCTCCCTTATCCTCTTTTCCCTTTCCCCTTCCCTCTCCCCAGGGCATGGATCACCCATCCCAATCATCACAGAACCAGGCTGAACCAGCCCATATACCATTGTCACAGAGAATTGTAGGGGTTGGAAGGGACCTCTAGAGATCACAGAGTCCAACCCCCCTGCCAAAGCAGCTCCCTAGCCCAGGTTGCACAGGTAGGCATCCAGGAAGGACTTGAACGTCTCCAGAGAAGGAGACTCCACCACCTCTCTGTGCAGCCTGTGCCAGTGCTCCGTCACTGCACTGTGAAGAAGTTCCCAGGCACATTTGTGCAGAACTTCCTATGCTTCAGATTGTGGCCACTTCCCCTCATCCTATCACCACACCCTGCTGAAAAGAGTTCAGCCTCATCCCTTTGCCTCCCACTCCTTACCTATTTATAGATGTGGATCAGATCCCCTCTGAGTCTTCTTTTCTCAAGGCTGAACAATCCCAGGTTGCTCAGCCTTTCCTCATATAAAAGAGGTGTTCCAGGCCCTTTATCATCTTTGTAGCCCTCTGCTGGACTCTTTCCAGGAGATCCCTGTCTTTTCAGTACTGGGGAGCCCAGAAATGGATGGAATGCTCCAGGTGAGGCCTCACCAGGACAGAGTGGAGGGGGAGGATCACCTCCCTTGACCTGCTGGCCACACTCTTTTCAATGCACCCCAGGATCCCATTAGCCTTCTTGGCCACCAGGGCACACTGCTGGCTCATGGCCAACCTGTCATCCACCAGGACACCCAGGTCCCTCTTCTCAGAGCTCCTCTCCTGCAACTCATTCCCCAGCCCATACCAGAATATGCAGTTATTCCTCCCTAGGTGCAAGACTCTACACTAGCTCTTCTTAGACTTTATCTGGTTCCTTTCTGCCCAACTCTCCAGCCTGTCCAGGTCTCGCTGAACGGCAGCACAGCCTTCCGGCATGTCAGCCATTCCTCCCAGCTTTGTATCATCAGCAAACTTGCTGAGGGTGGACTCTATCCCCTCATCAAGGTCATTGATGAAGATGTTGAACACGACCAGAATCAGCACCAACCCCTGAGGAACACCGCTGAGTACAGGCCTCCAACTTGACTCTGTGTCACTGATCACAACTCTGAGCTCTGCCTGTCAGCCTGTTCACAGCCCACCTCACTGTCCACTCACCTTTCCATGCTTCCTCAGCTTTCTTTTAAGGATACTGTGGAATAAGGATACAGTGTCAAATGCCTTGCTGAAATCAAGGTAGACTACATCCACACCTACATCTCTTCTCACAAGAAAGTAAGAACTTAAGCACCTGCTGGAAACAGAACACAGAAAATTCCACCAGGAGTTGAAGAACTTGCTGACTTCTAGTTTCAGAACATATACAGTAACCGGAGAGTCTCCCTTTAGCTGCAGACAGCAAAAAAGAAGTGGTTGACAGTAAACACAGAGACAGTTTCATTAAAAGCAACAATAAAGTCAATGGTTATTGAAGAGGGAAAGGAAAAAAGAACAGCAAGAGACAAACTGAGACAGATTTAACATCATTAAATAAGAACTCAGAGAAGATAAGTCTAAGGCAGGGAAGAGCTAATTCCCAAATGGCGCAAAAGATACAAACAAAGTGAAGATAACCAAGCACAGCAAGAGAACAGAAAACAGAGCAAGAGAATAATGACACCGAAAAAGCATAGAGAAAATGAATAACATGCGTAACAAGAGCAAGAGAATGGAGGGGACAAATCAAAAAGGCTAAAGGCACAAAATGAAATACTTCTCAGTTTGAGACTGGTATGCCAGTGCATTAGTAATAATGAGAAAGAATCAGTCCGTTACTGAACAGGAAAAAACAAATTTAGAAAGAACAGGTCCTCACTACAGAGAAAAGCTACAAGCATATGACTCGCACAATCAGCACCAACAAATGAGGAAAAATACCCACTCAGAGTCAGACTACTGATGTGAACAGCCATATCATGTGGTTTTTTGTTTCGTTTTTTTCCTCCTCAAGTTGGTTCTATCTGATAACATTCAACTGAGTTGCTCAGGAAGCAATTCGTGCCATCTTGAAATCACTAACACCATCTTCAAAAACTTAAGAGGATGCCCAAGAAACCAGAAGTTTAGATTAAGGTGAAACCTTCCTTTAAAAGGAATAAACAATAATAATAATAATAATAAAAGAAGATGAAGGACATACACCTAGGGAACAATTCTGCCTTGCTTCAGCTCCCAGAAAGGTCAAGTAAGTACACCGAACCTATTGTTCTTAAACACTTTGATGATACTGAGAAGAGGAGCACCACTCTTGGTTTGTCAAAATCAAAGGCCATCAAATCAGTACCTCTTTTTTCCATGGCAGACTTACAAAACAAAACAAACAAAAAAAGTCACGATTTACTTGATTGATCAGATTTTCGACAGCCTTGCTGAGAAAACTGTTTAATTGACAAAAATCAAGAATCGGATAAAACTGCTGTGAATTTCCAAACAGATACAGGCAACAGTATGCATGGGAGTCAGCAAGGTCAGACTTGGAAAAAGGCTAATGCTACAATGGGACATAAAGCTTATGTGACACATGACATAATCCTTCCACCTAATACTGCTCCAGAAGGTCTCAGATGGAGAACTGCAACTCATTCTGAGCAGTTCTTCAAGGCAGACATGAACAGCACAGAGAAACACTACAAGAGAACAAGTATGACATCCATGCAATATTAGCTGTCAGGGAGGGTTGAAGGAGGCAGGGACACCCAGCTTACTGCAGGGAGGAACAGGCAGTTCTCAAACAGAACGAACAATGAAGTACTTGAACTGCAGCAAGGGAGAGTCAGATCGTACAGTAGAAAACTAACAGCAAAGCATTTCAGGACAAAAATGAGCTGCTTGGTGAGAGTGTGGTGTCTCCACCAATAAGGCCACTATGAGAGCAGATAGGCAAACAGCTGGCAGAAATGTAACCAATGCTGTCTCCATTGGCCAGGAGAGGGAGAAATGAATGAGGTAAAAGGGAATGAAACTTGAAATTAAGATTTTACAACACAGATAAGTTCTGGAACATTACATTCAGCTCTGATATGAAACAGGAAGATAGTTTTAGAAGTGCAGAAGGAACCAAAGGACTATCCAGCAGCCAGAGCTCCCACCGAGAGCTACTGAGAGTCTAACAAGCTTGGATTATGAGAAAGGAATTTGAGGGGAATTCTGTTGCAATATACAAATACCTTGCAAGAACAAGATTTCACAGGGTTCCTTAACAAGAAAGCCTCCAAAACCCACACCCATGAACGCTCCTCCCAACTATTCAGCAACAATATCTTTATTACAAAGTGACAGTAAGGAAAGTATTTTGGTACGATTGTAGCAAAGTGTTTTCAGAGTAAGGAGTTACTGCAGATTAGGGGCAAGGCAGGCTATTCAGCCAGCTCCAAGTTCAAAAGGTAAAGCACGGATATGGAACAGTTGTAAGTGACATTGTAAAGTGGAAATAAATGAAAATATAGGCTCAGAATCACTTTAAACACCTACAGAATATTATTCCTCTTCATTCTCATTGTAAAACGTATGTCAGCCAAGTTTAAAGATATGCAAGACATAGTATTCAAGATATGCATCATTAAGGTCATGATTTCCCCCTTAACTCTGAAAGCCAGTGACAGCCCTTCCTAAAACATTAGATAGTAATTAATATTTAACCTCATTACAATTCTATGTTCCTCAGTACAAAGTTCCTGCCTCTCCTACATAAGGTTTCAAAATTCAAGCCAGGGGAGCAAAGAGTACAAGTATGGTAGTCTGCTTCCAGGACAGAAAAAAATGTCATTGCCTTTTCACATTGAAAATGGAAGTGAATGGGGCTTTGTTTGTTTGTTTTAAGTAATGTGTATCTGTAAGTGGTGGAAGTTTTAGTTTGTCCACTCCTCCTCCTGTGTTTTAGCCTCTCAGCCAGCACAGTGCCAACTGAAATCCATCTGCCCCAGCCCACTGCTCCAAGCTGCCTCAAATCACAGCACACACTGGTACAATTCCCCAGAGTCCATGACAAAGAGCACAGAATCACAGTCAGTGGAGACAAATTATGGGAATAGCCAGGAAAAAGAAGCAAAGATGAAATACAGATGATCACACAGACAGAACGCTTCCGTACTGTCAGAAGGAACTTCACAGTTTTATCTTTTGCTGAGCAACAAAATAAAAACCAAAATTCACCTGATACCTATTTCAGTGAAGATTCTGTTTTCAGCTATGTACTTTCTATAGTCACATACATAAGTTATGGCCAATAAAGTGGTGAAAAACTTCCAGTCAATCTCAGCTAAACCACTAACCTGCCATCTGTTGTGGTAGCAGCTTATTGAAGATAAGCAGCCTGGAAGCATTACTGCAATTAAGAAATCTTTTGGTCATTAACTCCACACCAATTAAACACTAAATGCTGGCAAAATTGTACAGCAGCTCAGATCTGCTTTTCCAGGCAAACTTGTGCTCCCAAATGATGGGCTTCACTATGCAACTCAGCGTTAAAAGAAAACATCTTCAAGCACTTACTTAGGACTACTTAACACTCACATACGTACAGGTTCTCCTAATCCAAAAATATTTACATGCACACAAAATTTAGTTCACACCCACACCTTGAGAGCAACATCATTAACCCGCGTTCAAGAACGCCACATTTAAAAGAGACAGGACACCTGTGCGCACACGTATGAGCATGCACTCACGCTCACATAGCAGCCCATTAAAGTCTCTGGGCTCGCACCAACATCAGTATTATCCAAATGCAGAGTCTCACCTTCTCCTGGGTGGAATGCTCCCCACATTAAGTCTGAAGCAGCCAACTAATGGGTGCTTCTGTGATAAGATTATAGAATTAGAAAGAGGTTCCCTAACTAAACCACACTGATCCAAAGCTTGCTACAGCAACTCTGTTAATTCCAAGTATTGCTAAATGCACACAGTTACTGTTAGCTTGCTGCATCCAGGCCACAGGGAGAAAAATAAAAAAAGAATTCTTTTTTTTTTATTTTTTAAAAGAAAATAAACAGCTACCACGATGTTAAGAAAGAGCTGAACAACATTTGTGTACAGCTCAGCAGAAGCACCACCTTCATAGCCTTGAAAGAGCTCTGCTCTGAGCGCTACTGCTACTATTTCTGTACTCAGGAAGAAAAATCTTAGTTGAAAAGCAAAACTACTTCAGTCCCAAAATACAGAAGAAAGCAAAAAGTTTGCAGTGATCATAGTTAGTACACCGACTCCAACGGCACCAGCACACAGCTGTTTGCACTACTTCTCTTTGAAAGAAGCATCAAAGACGAGAAGCGGGTGGCAGAGCACATTCAAGTCTGGCACCTCTGCCCAACGCCGCTTCTTTTGTTTGTGAGGAGCTGCCACTGACGCAGCCTGACTGCACAAAGCTTCATGCAGAGCAGGAGTCAAGGTGAAGCCTCACAGTGCTTTGCAGAACATTACACGTACATTATTTTTCATGCACTTTCCAACAAATTCCAGTGCTACAAATAAGGTATGTTTTAACTAAAAAAGAAAAGCATATTTTAAAGACTCATGGCCTGTATTAAGATGTCTTCCATAGCTGGGATTCAACGGACTGCCTTCTTTCAGTCAGTTTACAATGCCAATATATTTCAGTTTTGGCCATGTCCTTTGTAGGTTTTGAGTGTTTGTCATTAGCGATACATTTTAAAAAAACCTCATTAGTCAAGTTCAATAGAAGGAGGTTACATAAAGTCATGCTCAGCTGACGTTTCAGAGTCCTTCCTTCCTTGGCTCATTCATGTATCTCAAAAGGCTAAGCTTCTTTTCATGTAACATCAATAATATTTGCTCTTTTACAGTTCCTTCTCCTCATCCAAATGAACCCTTCTCCCATGGCACACGGGAGGAAAAGAAAAACCATTTTAGTCTTATTCTTTCCTTCCTCATTCACTAACCACAAAACAGACTCATACTTCCCTTAATGTACCAGATCTGAAAATGCCACCCGTTTCTTCTGACAGACAGGGATAAGTAGTATGGCAACAAAACCCAACACCAACCCCTGAGATAGGAATTACATCAAGACGCTGTTTCTGGGTCTTGTTCAGAACTTGGTCTCTTTGATATGCACCCAGGTTCACAACTCCTAAACAGTTGTTAGTGGCAGTAATGGCAGTACACACCAGCTAGACAGCCATGCTACTGCACACCTGTGCCAAGTCCACCTGAGGGACAGATGAGAAAAACCAGATTGTTTCTTACCTTAGATGACCAATTTTAGAAGAAAGCTACCTCATGAGATGGATAGTCCTAACACAACATGCCTATCTGTTTCTCTCCCCAAAAGCTGACTGTTATTAACTAAATGGGATTCCCACCACTGTCAGTCTCCTAAGGTTTCTGTAGAGGAACATGCCTACTACTCTATCCTTCAATCTCCAATACTCTGCCTGGGGAATAATTCCAATGGTTACCTCTACTATGCCTGTGGATTTCCTAAAGAAAGTGAGTGAGCACACCTTCAGGGGTAGAGGAAAAAAAAAAGAGAAGTAAACAAAAATATCTCTCAATTATTTCACAGTTGTCCACAGAAGTCTAAGTGCTAAAAGCCCTAGTGTAGACTTCAGTCTAGGAGCTTTCTAGAGTGAGTGCATGGAAGATAACTTCTTTCTGCAGCTGATGAGAGAGCCTACCAGAAAAGCTGCCCCACTAGACTTGCTGTTCACAGAGAAGGTCTGGTGGGAGATGTGGAAGTCAGGGGCTGTCTTGGATCCTGACCATGAAATGGTAGAGTTCTCGACTCTTGGTGGAACCAGGAGGGGGTACAGCAAAACTGCTACCTGAGACTTCCAGAGGGCGGACTCTGAATTGTTCAGAAGACTGGTAGGGGAAGTCCTCTGGGATTCAGCCTTGGAGAGCAAAGGGGTCCAGGACACCTAGCTGCTCTTCAAGGAGGAAGCTTTAAAGGCACAGAAGCAGGCTGTCCCTCTGAGCCACAAAATGAGCTGGCGGGGAAGAAGACTAGCATGGATGAACAGGGAGCTTTACCTTAGGTTCCAGGAGAAAAAAAGAATCTACCTCCTATGAAAGAAGGAATGGGCAACTCAGAAAGAGTACAAAGAAGTTGTTAAGATGTGCAGACAGAAAATTAGAAAGGCAAAAGCCCAGCTTGAACTCAACCTCGCTACTGGGGTAAAAGGGAACAAGAAACTCTTCTACAAATTTATCAACAGCAATACGAGGACCAAGGAGAATCTCCATTCTTTACTGGATGCAACTGGGAACATGACCACTGTGGATAAAGGAAAAGGCTGAGGTTTGCTATGCCTTCTTTATGTCTGTCTTTAAAAGACCAGTTATTCTCAGGGTACTCCACTCTCCAACCCAGAAGCCCTACACAGGGATATAGACAGACTGGATAGCTGGGATGAAGCCAATAGGATGAGGTTCAACAAAGTCAAATGCCTGGTCCTGCATTTTGAGCACAACAACACCAGACAGTGGTACAGGCTTGGGGCAGAGTGGCTGGAAGGCTGTGTAGAAGAAAAAGACCTGGGGGTACTGCTCAATACGTGGCTGAACATGAGCCAGCAGTGTGCCCAGGTGGCCAAAAAGGCTAATGGCATCCTGGTTTGTATTAGAAATAGTGCTGCAAGAAGGAGCAGGGAAATAATTGTACCCCTGTAATCGACACTGGTGAGGTTGCACCTTGACTACTGTTTTCAGTTTTGGACTTCTCACTGCGAGAAAGACAACAAAGCCCTGGAGCATGTCCAGAGAAGGTCAACAAAGCTGGTGAGGGGTCTGGAGCACAGGTCTTATGAGAAATGGCTGAGGGACACGCAATTGTTCAGTCTGGACAAGAGGAGGCTCAGGGGAAACCTTATTGCTTTCTGAAGGGAGGTTGTAGTGAGCTGGGAGTTGGCCTCTTCTCTCTTGTAGCTAAGGACAGGAGTACAGGGAATGGCTTCAAGTTGCACCAGGGAGATTTAGACCGGATGTTAGGAAACACTTTTCCGAAAGAGTGGTCAGGCACTGGAATGGGCTGCCCAGGGAGGTGGTGGAGCCACAGACCCTGGAGGTATCCAAGAAACGTTTAGATGTTGTGTTAAGGAACTATTGATGCTAAGTGGATGGTTGGACTGGATGATCTTGTACGTCTTTTCCAACCTCAGTGACTCTATGATTCTATGACATAAACTGCTAGTGTTTACATTACTAATTAAGAAGCTACACATAGCTATGGGTCCATGAATCCCTTTACAAACTCACAGGATGACTACTGGATTTATTTACTATGGGGAACATATCCATCAGATAGTGTTTAGCAAACTGATCAGCAGAGTTACATATGCTAGTGATGCATCATTTTATACACAATACTTAGAAAATTTACCTTTTCAGCGTACACACAGATTTGGGAAATGAACCAACCACTGACTCTACACTGTTTGATTCTGCTTTAATTTTTAAGCAGAGAAGAAGCTCTAATTTCCAAAATGAGCAACAACTGACTTACGAGTGAAGGCTGACATAGCTGACATTCTACTGCAAGGCATCATTTAACCAACACTTTTGGTAGCACAGGCATAATTAGCATCTAGAAGAATAAAGATGGGTATCTCAAGATTTAGATCTAGAACAGCAAAGTCCCCTGGGCTGCCAACTGGACACGCCTAACCAGCCTGGTACCTTTTCCCTGGAGAAGACAAGCAAGTGCTATTTAGAGCAGCAAACACTGCCCCAACAGCTGATCACATCCTCCATCTGTTCGCAGCTTACAGACCACTGAACTGCTGCCAAATCAGTTAAAAAATATCCAGTCGCTTTCTTCTAAAAGCCACTGCCATCCACGTGCACTCCCAGCAACCAGTGCTTGCTCCCCTGGCAGTGCAGGCTCCCAGCCCTCCTGCAGTAGCAGCAATCCACCTACCTCCCCAGCCACAGTCCTGAAGCCCAGATGCCACTGTTGATGAACTTGATCTGGACCAAAATGAAGGTTGAAGCTCTGGATTCCAGAATTAAGATTTCTGTAACCCTGTAAAGACTTAATTATTTACCTGAATGACTGGGGTCTCGTGTTTCTGAAGCTCCTTCAGAAGCACACACTTGACAAAGCTACTACAAAGCAGCTCAGCAAATGGATGTGTTCAAGGATGACTACTGCCGAGATGCATCATGCAAGAGGATCTACTTCATGATGTGCCAATGTAATAACACTGCAGATCTACTGAAGCATCCACAGCCTTCTCTATTTTCTTTCCCTAGGTTTTAGAAAAGAATATACATAGTATGTTTCACAGAGGTACTCAGAGCATTTCTTCCAAGAAACGTGAAATTGTCAACCCTTTCTTACTTACTAGAAGTGAGCAAAGTTTTGTTGTTTTTTTTTTCTTCAGTTTTAAGAAACGGTCACAGTTGAAATTGAGTTATCTCAACCCTTCTGAGCTCCACTTCTGTTTTATTTTTAACGAGGAAGCCATAACTGAAGAGGCAAAGGATAAATACAGATTCCTACAGAGATTTTCTCACTATCCAACCCTCTACACCCAGCTTGTACCAAATTCCCCCAGGACTTTCTATAACAAAGAGTGGAGAGAGATGGTTCTTCCACAGCATGATTCAGAAGTGCCTCCCTCTCGGGTACTCAAGTGTCCCCTATTATTATTAGGGTGGAGAGAACTACATTTTCCCTAAGTTGTGTAGCTCGTACAACAGAAGTTGATTATATAAGAACAGAGCTAAAGCGCACACTGTGAGGAAATCTCTCTCCAGCACTATCACCAAACACAAACAGCTTCAGTTCAACAGCCTCAAACAGCTCACAGGCAATCCCCAGTGATTTGTTCCCCTGAAATTCACTTTCTAAGGTGGTGCTCAGATTAAGCTCTGCACCACTAGATCAGCTGTATATTCTACACCAAATTATTTGCCCTAAGAAAATGTACTTCAGGAGAATTACTATGCTGCTCAGACATAGCTTTCATACTATTTCTGGTTTATTTGCTCACACAGCTATGAGGTGAAGGTCAATAATGTCACAGGCTGCCTTGAATCTCAACAATATAAAATTAAATAACTCTCATGTCAAGAAAATAATGGTGTATTTATTTTATTGCATTCCCTGACAAGCCTCAATTTTGGCAGTTCCCATAATAACATTAAGGGCAGCAATACAAATGTCATCTCCCAGCTGAACTCCTCATTTGCAGCACAAGAAACTTGCAGATGAAGTTATTAACAGAGAGAGGGAATTGGACGGTAGCATTTATCTCTCCATTTAACTCAAATATTTCCTTATTTTAACTATCCTACAAAGTTTACCTATAGAATGCTCTTCCTCAAAACAGGGCAGTTCAAAGCTACCTTGGTCACTATTACAGTAAAAAACTACCACAAGAAAGGAAAGCGTAGGAATTGTTTTCATAACTCAGAAGATGACAAATGGCCTCTTTTTCCCAACACTGAAGAAGCCCCAACAAATAGCCCATCTTCTTTGATTGCCAGGGTCCACATAAATTCCAGAGCCCCAGCTATCACACACAAGAAGCCCTGTATATCCTAAGTAATCAAGATGATTTTCAGTTATTTCTCCTAATAATTTCTTAACAATGCAACTGCGGCAAATCTCTATTTTTTAAGGACCATGTCTGCTGAAAATACATCAGGGAATAAACGTGACCCATTTAGGTACCCAGTGCCACCAAACTGAAATTCCATATGCACCCAACAATGCCAGGGAAGAAGAAACATCCCTTCCATACATAAACTGAAATAAGGAGGGACCTGAGGACTCCCCCCATGGTGGGAATCCACCACGAAGGGATAAATGAAGTAACAAAGAAACTATGAGATTAAATACATAAAATGTAGCCTCAGTATTATTTTAGATCAGTAATAAAAGGCAAGACTGTACTGAACCCTGAATACTGTTACCAATATGCACCCATTTCAAGAGGAACTTTTCATGTTAATTTAACTCTGACCTAAACCAAGAAGGCTTCGTTTACAGTCAGGAAGCAAAAGATGAGAGGGGAATGGAGTTACTTTTTTTTTTAAATAGTCAAAAATATCTCTTTATCTCTCAACCACTTTGTAACCAATGCAGCGAGAAAAAAATAAATCCATTGCCATCATAACAAAGCCATAGTAGGACACCTCACTAGTACAGATTAGGCACCACTGCCCAGATGCAATTTTTTTGGACACACTTTCCCCACGTTTCATTTCACAACTCACAACCAATTACTCTCGTTATCAATTGACCATGATACAGCAGGTGCAGGAGGTGGGGGAGAAATGGTGCCATCGGGGATTGGAAATACGTCAAGGTCATGAGTACACGCAGGCACACGCTTCCCAGGAGCGGCATTACACGATCTGAACGAACAGCTAATGGGCATGCCTGTGGCCTCACATCTATTAGCAGAAATATGCCTTAACTGATCATGAGAAGATGCTAAGAAAGGCTATTAACGTGAATGTTATGCAACCACTAAGCTTGCTTTAAACGAATCTAACTAGAACACTTCAAACTTCTAAACACAATAGATTCCCCTTCTAAATTAGCAAGTTAACTCAACCATACCAACTAAAACCAATCCTAATAGTTTCATCTGCTCTCTAGCATCTCCTTTTATTAAGGAGCAAGCAGAGCATAAGCTCTTCAAGGCAGAGATTGCACCTCCATTTAAAAAAAAAAAAGAATAAGACTGAGTCGCATTTAGAGGAATAAAGGTGCTCCTGGAGTGTCCAAAGATTCTTTGTCATAAAATAAGTACTTTGAGTTTATAAAAATATCTAGTTCCTCAACCTGAAGTTACAACACTAATTATTATTATTATCTAATTTACCTGAACCTTAATAAAAATTGATAAAAATACATTTGCCTTTTTCAGGGTCACAGAGAAGTACAAATGCTGGCTATTCGATCGACTTCTGAGCTCATGACAAAGCTCACTTTCATATATACTTTTTCTTTTGAATGTTTGAATCACTGAGGGGGAAAGAGAGAAAAGGGAAAACCTCAAACAACAAATCAAGCACAGATACCTGTAAAATGCAATCAACTGGAGCACTGAACTACAAAGCTGATGAGCAAACCTGCTCTACAGAGTGGCAAGGTACAGTTTGCTATGAATAGAATATCTATTTAAGAAACAATATCTTCTAAGGCAAGAGAAGTCCAGCAAAATATTTTACAGTCATTATGACAGCTCTCAAATACAAGAGCTAATCATCACTACACTTGACAGATATAAACAATACTTCGAGAAAAGGAAGAAAGAAAATGGTAAAATGGCTTCTGAATTACGCAGTTGAATACTAGACAGCCAGGGCTGCAGCAGACCCCACTGCAGCTGGACAGCCACACACACCAGCCCTTCACCCCCAAGAGCTCCAACACGTGAAGTACAGCCCACCTTCCTACAGCGGTGGTACTTGTGGTTGGGCACTTGTTGGTTCAGATAATGCAACGCTCCTTACTGCATCAATAATTCAACCAACATCCAAAAATGTAAATGAAGAAACTAAGAAGGCCTAATGCAACGTATGATTGAATTTAAAATGATTCAAAGCAGACAGTATAGCCTGTTTCTTTAGATATACACGTGAAATTTCAAAATATTTTATTTTCTGATTACAAATGACCATTACTGGTAGGATACTGGACTCCTCCTAACGCTGCTGTGATCAGTTCTATACAAGAAACACAGCTCTTAGGAAGTCTTGCTGCAGCACCAGAACAAATAACTTGGGTTCCAATTCCAGTTCCATCAGATACAGCTACAAGTTCCCAGTACCAAGATATTCCCTTGCAACAAAACGCTGCCATAGCATCTTTCATTTTGCTATCATTCTAGAACATATGCTGGTGCTGTGAAGGGTGAATTCTGACCCTCTAAAGCATGTGCATGGGGCAGGGTAGCTTCTGGGAAGGTTTTGTTAGGTGTCGCCCACCTGAAGCCCAGAACAACATTTAGCATGCACTCTAATACATGATTTGGTCTCCAATCTTAAAAATAATATTCCAAAGATGATGTATAATAGGCTCAATTAAAATCTACTACTTAGCTACAATAGCCTCAGTTAGAATGTCAATTCTGGAACAAACACTTTCAGTTTCAATCAGAAATAAAGCAGTTTTATGAAAAAATACCTAACATATACTTAATTCCAAACAATTATGGATAGAGAAAAATGTAGAACACATACAGAATCATTTCTTAAACCTCCTCTTTCATTGCGTATTTTAGATAACTTTTGGGAGAAGCATTGAATGCAACTTCAATAGAAGAACGTGCCTACTATAATCAGAATGGATGCCCTAACCTCAGGGAAGCAATGCAAGATAGAACAGAAAGCACAGAACTAGAAAACTCTACAAAAAATACCAACATCCTCTTTCTTTTTTTCTTTTTCAACGCTTTATACATACTTATTTCTTATATTTCCAAATATGTGGGGCCAGCAGAGAACTGGTTGTTGGTTTTCTTGCCCACAAACAGGAACTTTACAACGTGCTGTGTAAGATGCAAGTAAAGCAAGTCTGGTTACTACTTTACAGCTATTAGTGTGTTGCTTACTTTCCCAGCCAGCCAAAACAAACATTGCACCTAATTTAGAAGTGATCAGTCATCTAAAATACACAGTTTTCTTTCTCAACTCCATCCAGAAGTAACATATGCTAGTCCTTCATTCACAGAACACACTCTTGTTTTTACCATGTACCCTTAATTAGCAAATTATTAACCATTAAGGATATCACATTTTCAAGTAAGTAACAAGTTAATGGCGCTTTAAGATTCCATGTCTGAAGCAAAATCACCATTAAACTGTTAAGCATTGGCAACTTTTGTACTTCAGCATCACTGGAGAGGTATTGGAAACATCAAAAGCCACTATAACAAGTATGGAGGAAGCAATGCCAAATTTAAAGGTGCATCTCTAAGCACAGGCATTTACCCTTTAGAAACTGAGTACTGGGATTTACCTATCCCCATTATGAGCCAATTCTAATGTTTACTGTTTGATCAAATAAGATCCTTGCCACAGGTTTATTCTAGCTTAACTAAATGGTTTATTTGACAAATTTCTTAATCCCCCATCTGTCCACCAGTCTTCAGGATCACTCCTACCACGCTAACAAGTAAAACACAGAAACATTTGATGAAATCATATGCACATCTGAGAGTATAAGCAAAACAATTCTTAGAAACTAGATAAAGTCACAAATGTTTTCAAAATAATATTGCACATGCTAGGAGGAGTACAAATAATGTATTAGTGTGAGTAATAGATAATAGTACTTTCCAGAAATTTAGTGCTGAAATACTGCATTTAATTTGGGAAGTACAACTTAATTTCTTCAATCTAAGATCCCTGAAAGCTAAGAGATCTTACTAAGAACTACCTGGTCCAAAATGAAGAAGAACCACGAAGTAGAAAACCTAGAAGTGCTGCTGCCTTTTAAGGCAAATCTCAGCAGAAGATCTGATAGAGTACAATCACTTGACAACCAAAGTCCTGGACTGCATCTAACCACAAGACACAAAGAGATCAAAATATCAGGGACTGTGGAGCCTTTGCGATTTGAATCGTATCCATGTGTTGTTCCGTGCATCACTCAGTTGTTTGCTTCCTTTGGCGTTATCATGTTTATTCCAGTGATACCTAGGAACCTGTGCCAGGAAGAACTTGCATTCTAAGACATCAAACAAAAAGATGCATCTCCTGGCAAGAGGTTGTACCAAAACAGAGCTCAGTGACAATTTGCAAAGTTACAAATAACTTCCACATCTCTTTACCATTACGCACAACGTTCTTCTGAATAAGTCATATAAGTGGTACTGTCCCAACCAGAAACAACACTTGAAGTAAGCATCAGATTAGAACACATAGATGGTTCCTCTGAACCACTGTGAGCCTCAGGTAACTGAAAGATGATGGCTCAAAAAGACAAGCTTTAAAAAGAAAAAAGTTCACCTACAATTATCAAATTGCTTATTGGCCTAGTAAAATAGACAGGTAAAATATTAAATTGAAAGTTAAAAAAAAAAACTTAAAAAAATAGACCATTCATTACACAAATGGCATTTCAACCACCCCATAGTACAAAAGCCATTTCTTTTATTTCCCCCTCATGTGTACAAGTTCACGAGGGCAAGAGAGGAAGCGGAGCATGCATGACACACATGGCCGGCTGAAGATGCTGTCAGCAGGAAATCCTTTTGTCAATATAATACCTCAACACAACCTTTGTGTGAACAACACAAAAACCTGAGGTAACCTTTATAAGAGAAAGGCACATAAACTTATTTACTCCTTCATCACTTGAGCCACCGGACACCTTTCTAAAGGTTTAGTCCTCGAGCCATTTCTTGGGGGAAAAAAAAAGAACCAGTTACACCCCACGCTCAGCTCCTACTAAGTGTCACCATCTTATGGAATAACGGACCAGATCTACCCGATTTTGAGGCCCCAGCCCAACCTCCCAGGTAGCCCTACGCCCAGCCAAGCTGCCCACTGCCAAAACGGCTCCGCTCCGCGCTCCCGGCCCTCTCCTCCGCGATTCCCACTCCCCCGAGGCCCGTCCCTCCAGCTGCTCCGCGAAGGTGGGGCCTGAAGCGCGCACCCCTCAGCCGGGGGCTCTCTGCAGGGCGCCGCGCCGCCCTTCCCCCACAAAGGCCGAGGAGCCGGGGCCTCTCCCATCCCCACAGCCCCGGGGGTCCCTCCCCAGCTGCCCCCCAGCCCCGGGGCCGGCGAAGGGCGGCGAGGAGAGAGCGGATGGCGCTCTTCCCCCCCACACCCCCAGCCCCCGGGGATGTGCGGCCGCGTCCCGCCTCACCTCTCCGTGTCCCGCCGCCTGGCCGCCGCCGCCCAGGGCTCCGCTGCCGGCGGCCGGTGCTGTCAGCAGGCCGCCCACCGCGCTCGGCGCGCCGGCCGCCGC
>VXAB01001206.1:0-32060 GCA_013399175.1 Odontophorus gujanensis
GTGCACGCGGTTATTCCTCCCTAAGTGCCAGAGTGCGCGCTCGCTCTCGTTAAACCCCATCAGGTTCCCCCCTGCCCAACTCATCCCTTCCAGCCATCCCTCCCAGCTCCCCACCGGCTGCGAGCAGCTGGGGGTGCGAGGTGACTCGGGAACGCGGCCGGGCTGTTCCTAACTCGGCCCCTTCCCGAGGCCGCAACCCGGCATGAGCTGCGTGCAGCACCGCGCGGAACCGCCGGAGCGGCCGCGCCCACGGGCAGCGCCGGGCCGGGGCGGGGCGGAGCGGGGCGGTTCGCGGCTTCTTCGGTGTTGGTGGCATTGAGATGGCGGCGGTGCTGCGGTTGCTGGGTGTCGCCGCCCTCCTGCTGCCCGCGGTGCCCCGCGGGTCGCCCGGATCGGCGGAGCGCCGCTGCTTCTGCCAGGTGGGATGGGATGCGGTGGGGACAGCGGGGCCGGGGTTACCGTGGCCGCAGTGCCTCGCGCCCCGCGGTGCTGTGCGGGGAGGATGGGTGATGCTCCTTTAACTGCCCCGCGATGGGAGCTGCTTGCGGCGCGCTGGGTGCGTGCTCTCCTTTCCGAAAGGGGACGGTTGTAAAGCCCGCTCTTGCTCTTTTAAAATCCCGGTGCTGAAACGCGAAGTCGGGAGTGGAAAATGGGGCCGTGCGGCGGTGCGCCGCGCCGTGCCTGCACGTGGAAACGGCGGATGGAGAGCTGTGCTGGTGGGGAGCAGGAACGTGTGCTTTCCGCTTCCTTAGCCCTGTGGGGATTTTGCTTGTGTTTTTCCTGCTCAACTGAGGTTTGCGTCGCAGGTCTGAGTCAGGAGCGCGGTGTGGCGTGAGCAGCCCTTGCGGCTTGCAGGCTCCGGACACGGGCAGCTGGCACTGTGCTCTATTGCTGTAGTTTCATTTTCAGCACAAGTGTTGGCGACCCGTTCAGGCTGTCGCCTTTGGGAAGCACGGCACGCAGGGCAGCACTTCTCAGCCCTACCGACCGCTTCGCCCCGCAAAAACGTGCTGCCTTGCAGTCTGTCTCATCGCCGTAATTCGGATAGCTTGTCCTCCACGCAGATAAACGTGTTCATTAACACGTTGGTGCTTCAGTCAGCCGTCAGTCAGTTCTCACTTTCCGTTAACGATGGCTCGGTCGCTGTGCACAGACAGGTGGGGCTGCCTGAATCAGGCTGTGCTGCTGGTGCTCAGCAGAACGCGGTTTGGATCGTGTGCCGAGGAGCTGCACCCGTGTGCTGGCAGGAGGCAGGTTCCCTTCGGGGGCTGTTTCTCCGGTCAGCACGCTGTCGTTAGGGCTGAGTCTGGGCCTCCTTGTTACTCGAGCAGACTTTCAAGCCACTCTCACATTCTAAATTGGTGCTCCCCAGAGAGCCGTGGGGCAGGAGTTCATGGCTGGCACTCTGTGGGGCTTCACAGGAGGCATTCCCGCAGCACTGCAGCTGCTGATTGTTTTCTAAGAGATGTTTGGAGGTTGCACGTGCCCGCTGTAGTGCGCCTGTGCTCTGTTCTGGCTGCAGGTGGGAGGTGCAGAAAGGAGCGTGCCATCTTTCCCTGCCCATCCGTGCAATAAGTGGTGGTGTATGGTGTATTTTGGAGGGAGCCTGTAGCGAGAACCCTGCTTACACGGGTTGGTAGTGATAGGACAAGGGGGAATGGCTTTAAGCTAAGACAGGGCAGATTGAGGCTGGATGTTAGGAGGAAGTTTCTGACTCAGAGGTTGGTGAGGCATTGGGACAGGTTGCCCAGAGAGTCTGTGGATGCCCCATCCCTGGAGGCACTCAAGGCAGTGCTGGATGTGGCCCTGGGCAGCCTGCTCCAGTGGTTGGCGATCCTACCCATAGCAGGGTATTGAAACGAAATGATCTTTAAGGTCCTTTCCAACCCAGGCTGTTCTATGATTCCATGAAAAGAAAGCCCTAAATCCACTGTCCAGGGGCATTTCTGTGATGCCGAGTGAACCGAGCAGAGGTGGAGAGGTGAAGATCAGTGGTGGAACATGGAATGGAGACAAAGGGAGAATGAAATGAAGGCCAAACCTAAGGATGATGTGGAGTCCACGTGTGGTGGTGTTCCAACCTGTGTTACGCACCCATGGAGGATGCATCAGCACCGTGGCATTGCAGAGAGCCAGCAGAACACCTCCCTTGGTGCTTGCTCAGCATCTGGAGCCATTGTGGTACGCGTCTGTCCCAGCGGCTCCGTTGCATCTCTCCCTGCTGGTTTACACCCGGCCCTGCCTGCCCATCCCATGCCATGTCAGGCTCCTGCACCCCGCCTAGGTGGAGCAAAATCCGTTGCTACTGCTGAGCTCAGTGATTCACAGGTGCCAGGAAGCACGTGGCATGCGTTTGGGACTTGGTGAAGTTGTGTTTCATCTGAAACCACTGTTTGAACTGTTGCAGGCTGAAGACACAGGTGGTTCACAGAATCACAGAGTGGTAGGGCTTGGAAGGGACCTGTAGAGATCATAGAGTCCAACCCCCTACCAGAGCAGCTCCCTAGACCAGGTTGCACGGGTAGGTGTCCAGGTGGGTCCTGAGCATCTACAGAGAAGGAGACCTCACCACCTCTGTGTGCAGCTCCAGTGCTCTGAGCAGGGAAGGTGTCTTAAGGCACCACCCTCTCAGGAGGGAGCTTGCAGTGCTTCACCTGGAGTCTTCTTCAGGGTGGTACTCTGCTGGGTTAGCTCTAGCTTGGTTTGGTCAATAAACCTCACTAATTTGGGCCTGGTATGAATGTTACGTGGAATCATGAAGTGGGTTGGGTTGGGTGTGTCTTAAAGACCATCCAGTTCCAACCACTGCATGGGCTGCCCAGGGCCAATCTACAGCCTCTGGTACCTCCAGGGATGGGGCACCCACAGCTCCGGGCAGTACCAGGGCCTCAGTGCCCTCTGGGTGAAGAATTTCCCTGTCACATCTAACCTACATCTCCCCTCTTTCAGTTTAAAGCCACCCCCAGGGTGTGGTTCCCTTGGAGTCACACTGGTCCAACACAGATATAGGGAGTGATCAGCCACCTTCCTCAGAGGTCGCCAGGCTTCCAGGGAATACAGAGAAATACGTGGTTTTGGGTTTTCTATTTTTGTTGGTTAGCCTTCGTTTTGAAACAGCTCCACGTTGGGTAATTGGATTAGCAAATCGGTGCTGGGTTTTAATGGGGGTGGTTTAGGCTAGTGGAAATCTTAATTGCTGCGCTGGTAATCTTGGTTTTCATTACTGTGCAAAATGCATGACAGAATACAGAACACTGAGGTGTTGGGCTTAAGTGCAAATGAAAGAAACAGAAGCAAACCTCCTAGTCACAGTGACTTAGCACTAATGGCAAGTGGCAAAGGGCACTGTGGCTCACCTATATCTCTTCACACCCACTCAAATCAGTGTGACTCAGTGTAAAGTATCAATGAAAGCTTTGTTTCCTAAGCACTGAGTGCCACTCTGGGTCTGAGCCTGGATGCCTTCCCCTTCTGCCCAGGCACCAAGGAAGGAGCATGCACGTTCCTTTAAGGTGCTGTGTGTCCAACCCAGGCTGTTATTTCTTCCTCTCCCCTTTTTGTGTGCTCTGAAAGTGAGTGCTCATTGCCTTCTTGGAAAGAGGGCAGGGAGCTCCACCGCTGCAGCGGTGATCACTGTGGTTGTGGGGAAATTGCTTTCTGCCTTTCAGACACTGACCTGAGGGCTCTCTGGATGTGTCAGGCTGTGTGTTTCACGCTTCCCACATGGCTCTTCCTCTTTTCTCCACTCACAGTAATTTACTTTTCCCTAATTGCAAAGGGCACTCTTCCTTGGAGGCTTTTCCTTGAGGCTTGCAGGGCTGTGGATGTAACCCCCACAACTCCGTGCAGGGGGAATCCTGCTTTGTGCTGGCAGCTACCAGGACCTTGTGAGCTGCGACAGAGGCAGCAAGGGGATTTCTCATTGTGAACGTCCCAGATTTGCTTCATAAATCAACAGTACCCGTTTAAAACGACCACCTTCGTCCTAAACCCCTGTGTTTAATACTGGTGCATGGCAGCTGCCAAGTGTTGTATTGCTGCTTCAGCATCCAGGAAAATCCCCTCGTGCCCAATTGAGAGGGAAGGAGTAGTACATTCACTTCTTGGACGCGGTGATTTCCCCGAGCACCCATCAGGGGGTTGGGAAACAGCAGCCCTCCTTCTATTGTGCAGCTTTCTCATCCAGGCAGTAAGCTACGTGCCAGAAAGCCAGAGCTGAATTGGTGTTGTTTTGCTTTTTCCTCCAGGGCTTACACACAGTGTGCGTTGTTCAGGATGATGCAAGGAGTATTGGCTTCCTGCATCAGATCTGCAACAGATGTTTCCTCACCAAATGGCAGTCAGGGGCACAGGGAAAGGCTGTTGCAGTCTCCGTGTGCCACAGCACAGTGGGTTGACAGCAAGGACTTCTGGAGTGCCGTAACCTTTGGTGGCATTATTGTTGCTTAATTAGACCCCTGTGCAAATGGCAGCTCTGAGCTGTGTGCCACCCTGCCAGAGTGGCATCCTGGTGTCAAATGAGGGCCTGGGCTGCTGTGTCTTGCAGGGTTTGGTGACCTGTCTAGCTGTGTGTGTGTTCTCTGCTCTTTTCAGAGATGGCAGTGTCTGTTTGATGCCTATTGCTCTGGTATCAATAAACTCTTAAGATATTTAGGTGTGTTGGGGGAAAAATGTGTTTAAAATCGCTTGCCCCCTAGCAACAGGCAAAGGGCAGGTCCTAAAGGATTCATCACATGGAATTCTGTGGCTGTGACATTTAGCCTTACAGAACCATCAAAGAGCTGAGATCATCAAGTTCAAGCACCAACCCATCATCACCATGCCCCTAAACCAGAGTTGTTTCCTTCTGGTTAGGTTTAGGGGGATGACTGTCTGGTAACATGAAATAAAATCCTAAATTGCTGTATGGTCTGTGCTCTGGAGCAGTGCTGACCTCCTTGTTCATGACGTTTCCTTCCCACAGGTTACTGGCCATTTGGACGACTGCACCTGTGATGTAGAAACCATCGATGCCTTCAACAACTACAAGCTGTTTCCCAGACTAAATCAACTTCTGGAAAGTGACTATTTTAGATACTACAAAGTAAGTTTTTTCGTACAAGAAATACGTGAATATTTCTCCATAATTTGGTGTGCTTTTTTTTTGTTTTGTTTTTCCCCTGGAAGTTATTGCTGATCTCTTAAAATCAGATGCCCCCATTTTGGTCAGGCTGCCCAGGATCCATCCGACCTGGCCCTGAATGCTTCCAGAGGTGGGGCATCCTCAGTTTCTCTGTGTATGATTTTCAAGATGTCTTCTGATACATTTTTTACTCTGAGGAACTGAAGCGGTGGACCAGGTTGTTGAGTTAGAGCCCCAAATTGTTGATGGGGAATGCAGATTGCATAATGAGGATACCCTTAGTGTCTTCCTGTCAACGAGGAAAGCCTGGTTTAGTTGTCAAACAATCAGATTAAGTGATTGCTGTTAGTGCCAGACCATTGTTAGGTGACTTCTACTCCTGTTCCTTGAGATTGCGTATGTGTGAGTAACTGTGGGTTTGTTTGGGTGTGCTTGGGTCATGCCCAGTGCTCTGCCTGCCAAGTGCAGGTGCTGAACGACTGCTTCCTTGACTGTGTCAGCAGACAAAAAAACCCTCTTCATTCTTCCCTAAGAACTGCTTAAGGTGTTCTCAGCTTCTGCATCCACGTGCACTGCAGAGCTCAGCCCTGCGCTGGGTTGTGGTAGCAGAACACTCAGTGAGACACGGTGTGTGTTGGTAGGCTGTGATGTGGGAGGTTGGCCTGGCTGCATGGGAGGAACGTGTAACAGGATAATGTGTTATTTTTAGGTCAACCTAAAGAAACCTTGTCCTTTCTGGAATGACAACAGTCACTGCGGAATAAGAGACTGTGCCGTAAAACCCTGCCCGTCTGTAAGTAGAGAATCACTCACTTTGCTCTTTTCTGTCTTTGGCCTTTATGGCCCAAGAGGAAGAAGCAGGTAAATACCTTACTCTGTTGGCCCCCCAGCTACAGATGTGCTGTGGCTACAAAGGAGGCACAGTGCTGCTGGGATCTCTGCAGGAAGGCTGAGATGCTGAATTCTGAAACCTTAAGGAAGGGCTGGGCTTCTAACAGCCGACCCTCCATGAATGGAGAAACTTGTCTTGGCCCCTCTTTTATTTGGGGTAGTGGCAAAATGATTTTAGGGGCAAATCCTCTGTTGTTGTGTACTGTGTTCATTGCCAGCACGTTCGCCCCCATTAGCCCATGAGATACACAGTGATTTGCTGTTTTGTCTGATGAATTCAGCCGAGCCCTTTCCAGCAGTCCCTATGCATAACATAGCTCTTTCAGAGTCCTGTGTTTCCCAGCACAAAAGCAGACACCTTTGCCCTCGCATCCTGGGCAGAAGGGTTTTGTTCACCGAGCCAGAAGAAAACATGGTGACTGCATGTGTCTTCGTGAAAGGATGGGGAAGAGAAAGATAGGGAATTAGGGCTTGGTTGCTGGGTTGGTAGACATGGTGACAGTGCCAGCAGCCTGGCTCTGCAGGGTGGCAGCCAGCTGCAGGCTGTCTTACACAGTCCTCTGGGGTCTCCAGAGCACTTTGTGTGCTGGTGGGACAGTACAAGAGCAGTACATGACCCTACATGCATGCTTTTACCAGAGCACCGTAGCTTATTTTCATGTGCAGCTTAAAGTGTAATGCCATGAAGATGTCTGTCCCTCTCACCTGGGAGCTCTGAAGTAGTGCAGCTGTTGGCATGGCTGAAAAAAACAACGTCTGAGGTGTTATGGCACCTTGCAACAACAGTCTGTGATGGGCATGCATGTGTGCTAGATAAATTGTGATCCGTATGTTACATTTACCTTCTTCCCCTCTCCCCTGGACTCCCCTACCCTTCCAACAGCTCTCCTTCAGTAGTGATTACATACAGCTGCCGTGGGAGTCTTCAGGATGACATACATCAAGGGTTGGGAGCTGCAGTATCTGAAAAGAGGCAGCTGGGCTTCTGCCAGCAGCACCCAGGGGAGGGATGCCAGCGTCAGCTGCTGTGAAGTCTGGGTTGGCATCCTCTGCCTCCTGCTTGGGTGAGCAGAGCACAGCCTGGTGGAGCACCTGTGGAAGGATGCTGACCTATTGAGAATGAGAGTCGGGCGAAAAATCAAAACAGCAAGAATGTTGTTTCACTTTAGTCTGTGGAGGAGCCAGTAATTAGGTACGCTGTAAGCTAAGCTAGGGGCTCTGAGACCTTTTCAGACCTGGGAGCTGCAGTTACCTTCCTAATCTTTCTCAAATGCTAGACTGAAAGGCCCTGTCAGCTTCACGTGTAGCACGTGCCCCATTTTGTCTTTCAGGACGAGGTCCCTGATGGAATCAGATCTTCAAGTTACAAGGTAGGTTTGTCTGTGAGCAGGTCTGACTTTGAGTCACTGTAATTGATAAAAGCCTTCTTGGAGGCTTCTCCAAGAGCAGGTACTGTAAAGCACAACATCTCAGAGCCCACTGCAGGTCCCTGCAACAATCACAGCTGCATGAGGCTCTGAGTATTTGCAGATATCCTGTGTAAATATCAGCTGGGATGAATCATTGAAGTGTTTCTGATGCTTAAACTGTACGTGCAGTAAAGGCCCAATTATAACATCAGAAAGCCCGTGCTTTAATCTTCACTCCTTTACTTCTCAATGCAGTATTCAGAGGAAGCCAACAGCCGTGCTGAAGAATGTGAAGAAGCCAACAGACTTGGTGCTGTGGATGAGTCATTGAGGTATGACTTCTTCCCACAGCCCATCCTTGTCTTGAGGGATCCTCAGCACCGGCGCTCTGTCTGATGCCCTTTGTCCTTTCTTTGCAGCAAGGAAACCCAGCAGGCAGTGCTGCAGTGGACATGGCACGATGACTCTTCAGACAGCTTCTGCGAAGCTGATGGTATAGGGACCTGTTTGATCTGATAAAGCCTAAGCAGTTCAAGTTCTCTGCATAGCTTCAAGGCTAATGTGTACTATTCCAGCAAGCCTGAAGCATACCATTTCTTCTCTCTTCTCCCTCCCCGTCCCCTGCCCTCAGTGCACTGAAAATAATCAAAAGCTTAGTTGCTGTTCAGGACCTTGCAGCACTTAGCAAGTTAGCGACGAGGTTGAGCACACTCAGAGTTGGTTTTGCCACCTGTGGCCTTGCACTGTGATAGCTCTGAGTGCCAGAGAGCTGCACGCTGCTGTGGTGTGTCCATGTGCAGCAAATACTGTGCACCTGCCTTGCTGGAGCTTTGCTGGCACAGCTGTTCAGTGTGCAGAGGGGTGGCTGGATTGGCTTTGGAAGATGTTGTTCTCCTTTAGAAACTGCTGTCCCTGACCCAGCATTCTGCTCCACAGACATCCACTCTCCTGATGCAGAGTATGTGGATTTACTCCTGAATCCTGAGCGCTATACTGGCTACAAAGGACCGGATGCCTGGAAGATATGGAACAGCATTTATGAAGAAAACTGCTTCAAGTAGGTGCTCTGGGACACAGGTGCCACAGACCTTTAGTCACTGTGAGCCCTGGCTTCTGCAGAGGGGCTGCATGTGCTACAGCTGCTCTGTTAATCCCCATCCACATGCCTACCCCTGGCTGTTCTCGTGGCTCTGCAGAGTGGGGAGGCAGCAGCCTGCAGGGTATGCATCTCTGGTATGATGTGGTCCTCATCACGCAGCCCTGTCCTCCCTGGGTGTCGTACCAGCAATGTGAGCTCCCTCCCCACATGAGGAGATGCCTGCTGTTATCTTTCCAGTGATTTCCTCTCTCTGCATACTGGTGCATCATGTTGTACCAGGGCCGTGAGGTAATGTTCACTAGCACTCCTCCAGGCACTTGATTTTCCCCTAGCTGTTTTTTCACAAGGAGGGAAGAAAACAGAGGAAACCTCATCTCCCTTTACCCTTTTTCTGTTGGAGTAGGAGGATCTCTTACATCTTCCCAGGCTGTTTGGCTGCAGAAAAGTAGTTTCTTCTGCTTTTGTTCCTGCACAACAAGTGTTTACTTACCTAAATTATTTTTTTTTCCTTTTAGGCCTCAGAATGTGAGAAGACCTTTGGCACCTGGTAGAGGTGAGTCATGGATTCATCTTGCTCAGTTGCTTGGTAGCGTACTGATCTGAGCCACAACAGCAGCAAATACTATGTGAGCTACTTCTGCTGAAGGAGAGCTGTGTTAGAGCTCTTGGTCAAGTCTAGAATAGTTACGGCCAATGGAATGGCATCAGAAAGACTGTCCAGCATCCATTATGGAGAAGGGAAATCTGACTCTCAGTCCTAGAAGAAACGTGGTTTTGGAGAGGCCAGGGACAGAGCTGAACCCTGAGTCACTGCTTTTTGTACTCAGCAATGCCAAACCACTCAGGAGGGACACCCTGGCTGGGATCCTTGGGGGAAACCATTTAATAGGTGAAACTCTGCCTTAGAGGCAAAGACTTAACAGTGTAGATGAAAGTTGGGAGGGGTCTTGGGAGCATACAGAGAGCTCAAGGATACAAGCATACAAGTGGGCTCAAGGTTGCCAAGAGAGCCCATGTTTCCTCATGCCATGCCCAGACATCTGGAACATCATCAGCCTCTGCCCCATTTTCTGACCTGAGCACTGCTCCAGCAGTATCCTCTGAGGTGATCTCTGGAAAACTGTGCAGGTGTTTTTCCTACTCCTTTGACCTTTGCATGGAGCAGTGACACTTTAAGCACAGCACTGGTGAACTAAGTATATAGAGCCCTTTAAACCACCAGCGTTCCCCTGTTGTTTGGGGCAAGGCATGAAGGAAATATGTCAGGCACCCTGAGCACAGAGGAAAGGACTGCAGTTCTACATGTGAGAAAGAGACAGGACATGAGGACAGAATGGGAGCTGATGCCTGTAAGTGTTGATGCAAATGACTGGTGAACTGCAGGAGGCAGAGATGCGGTCTCTGAGTATCTCAGAGGTCGTACAGGAGGCAGTAGCACTCCCTGTTTTCCGTTCTCTGCTTTAAATGTGTAGTTTTATTCCCTCTGTAAATACAGATCCCCCTGTGTTGGTCAGGTTATGTGGGTACCTTGCTGCTGCAGTTATTGAGTTAACGTTTCGTGTTTGGAAAATGTGTGAACCTCCTTGGGAAGGCTCATGGGAAGTCAGGGCAGATTAGCAGAGCAATCTTAATGCTTGTGCTTTGGAGTTTAGCTTTGGTCATGTGTAATTTTCTCCTTTTTTTCTCTCCCCCACCACTCTTGCTTTTCTCATCAGGGGACGATGGAGGTGAGTGGCACTCTGTTTTTATACTGATCCCAGAAACAAATGCAGAGCCTTTGTTGTGCTGTTGTGATTGGTAGATAATGCACCCACAGTCATTATTTGGGCAAAATCAGGAGCTGTGCTGAAGTCATGAGCTCGGGGCTGTGTGGAGAGATCCCCCTGAGCTCTGTGTGAGGCCAGCCCATCCTCACGGGTCCTCTTCTTAAAAACAAGAGCTGGAAGTGTTCAGGATTCATAGCGTGAGCTTTTCTCAGTGCTGGTTATTGCTGAAAGGCAGCTCTCGGGCTGTGCTATTGGAAGACACGTCATCCCAACAGCTGTGGGCAACAGTGGGAGCTGGGTGCTTCAGTGCAGGGCTCCCTCCTGGATGGGCTGAGCCCCAGAGCTGTCTGTGCACTGCGGTGCTGGGCCTGTGCATGGGACATCCTTTCTGTCTCCAAACTATTTCCAAATCCTTTTCTGTTCTCAAGCAGGTGGTGGCAGGGGTCTGTGAAACACTGCCTTGTGTGATCATACACGTTTGGTTGCATTGTTTTATTTCTTTCTGACAAAATTACCCCCTCCCTGCACTTAGAAAAGAAGAGCGATCTGTGGCCTTTGTTTCCCTGCAGGTCACAGCATCACGTGGTGTTTTTGCCCCCCACCAGCTCTTGCTGGGATGGGTGGGAAGGATCCACATGTTCTATCTGCTGCCACCACACTGTCTTATAGAGACATCAGAGAGGCAGGAGGGTGGGGAGGAAAACTGTTTCTGATCTGTTCTTCCACCTCTGTCCCTGCTCCTGCAAACTGGGGTGAGCAGAGTTGCTCTGGAGTGCGGTCTCAGAGGTGGTGTCAGGTTTTCAGCCATGGGAGCAGTGTGTGGGGGTTGGTAGAGCCCTGCCATGTTGGCGTATCATCCTGTTGTCCTCTGAAATGTGTTGCACAATGCGAACAAGTATTTTAAAAGCGCCGTGATGTGTTGGAGCCTTCCTGCTGCTGCAGGGTGCCTCCAAGTGATGTGCTCCTTTTCCTTCTGTTTCCAGGGCAGACGTTTTACAAGTGGCTGAAAGGTAATCCTTCTCTCCAAAGTTGGACACTTTTCTTGGGATGAACGCGGGATGGCCATGGAGTGGGTGGGAGCTGCTTGCTGCTCTCGGGTTGGGTGAGCTTTGACAGTCAGGAGAGGAAAATTCAATATATGCTTTCAGTGCCTTAAAATGCTCATTGTTTTCTTTTTTTTTTTTTTTCTCTCCAGGTGTCTGCATAGAGAAACGAGCTTTCTACAGGCTCATTTCTGGTCTCCATGCAAGCATCAACATTCACCTGAGCGCCAGGTACCTCTTACAAGGTAACTGCCACTTCCTGCCTGAGTTCTCCTGCCTCAGCTCTTAATTGGCACAGCCTTCCTGTCTGTGGCTCAGCTAAATGCAGCCCATCCCAGCAGGGCTCAGGCCTGCTTCTGTACTCTTATTCTCTCTCCCTCGGCACACGGGTTGTGTAACAAAATCAGGAATGCACTTGCTACACACCTTTGGGTCTGAAAACGGCTGGACTGTGCTCTGTGCAAGACTTCCAGCACGTATGCCTTTCATTCTTCCTCCAAGGTTATTTTGGAGTGTGTTTCTAATTGTGTATTTGTCCCTAGCCTGTTTTAATGACAGTCACTTTGGCAGTAATTTCATCCAGACTGAGAAATGCTTGGCTGGGCTCCTCCAAGACCCTTGAGCTGTTTCCCTGTGCCATTTCCACTTTCCTTGCATCCGTTTGTCCACAAGTAGCTCTCTCATGAATGTCAGTTTCAACCCTGGGGTTGGAAGTATACAGTGATGTGAAAGCACCATTTGCTTGTCCTATGTGGCCGAGGTCTGCACTGTAATGGAGTAAAGCTGGTAGGCCTGGTCTACAGATACTGCTCAAAACTTCTTTAGCTATATCCTTCAGGAAGTCTGAGCCTGCGCCCCACACTGCATGAACAGCATAGACCTTGGCCATAGGAGGCAGCTTGGAACAAGTGGGGTTAGTGGAAGGGCTGTGGCTGTTACGAGCTTGGATCTGCAAGCTTTTAGAGATGCATTTCACCATTGAGCTTGGGGCAGTGGGAGGAAGTGAGCTAGAACTACACCTATCCACCTCATGTCTTTGTTTCTGTGCTCTCCAGATACATGGTCAGAGAAAAAATGGGGCCCCAATGTTACAGAGTTCCAGCAGAGATTTGATGAGGTTGTCACCAGAGGGGAAGGCCCCAGAAGACTCAAGAACCTGTATTTTCTCTACCTGATTGAGCTGCGGGCTCTATCCAAGGTGCTGCCATTCTTTGAGCGCCCAGGTTTCCAGCTGTACACGGGCAACAAAAGCCACGATGCAGAAATCAAGAACCTATTGCTGGAAGTTCTCCATCTGGCCAAGTAATTACGTTCGGTACCTGGGGAGAGTGGCTCTTTCAGCCCTGGCATCTCTGAGCGTGCTTAACCTTTCGCTTAAAGCTCCTAGAAAGGCAGGTGCTGGGTTCCTTCTTGTAGTGGGACAGCATGATTTGGTAGCATTGCTGGGAGTTGGTTGGTATCTGCATTCAGATTGCAAAGCAGGGTGATTAAGCCCACGGTTTAATAGCCTAGGCTGCCTTTTTGATTTAGCAGAGTTGGATTTAATAACCTCCTACACGTCAGTCCTGAAATTGGCTACCTGGTTGAGTCATCTGGGAAATGCTAGTCCTGCCGTCGTGTTTTTTGCTAGAAAAAAACCTCAGCGTGCACGTAACGGAGGCCTGGGCTGAGGGACAGCAGTCAGACTACAAGGAGCAGAAGAATCCTTGCTTTAAGCCATAAATCAGGCTGCGGGGAGATACAGCTTCTTGTTCTGTTTCAGGTCTTTCCCGCTGCATTTTGATGAAAACTCATTCTTCGCAGGGAATAAAAAGGAAGCTGCCAAACTGAAGGTAATTGCCCAGTCCTTCCCTTTGGGATACTTTGAACCTACAGAGTATTTTGCATGTGTCTGGTATAATAGTGCATCTAAAAGGGACCCTGCTAGGTTCGAGGAGCTGGATCAGGTATTTCCTGATTTCCTGATTCTGGTTTGAGAGTGCTTTGTGGGGCGTGCCTTAACAAGAGTGCTCAGTTGCTGCTGAAGACCTCCTCCAGGATCCACGTCACCAACTGGGTCCTACAGAACTCAGCCTGAAGTCCAGGATTAACACCATCGGGTTGGGATTAATACATGGAAGACAGACCTGGCTAGTGCGTAGCTGTGATCAGCTTACAGCTCTTTTCCCCCAGGAGGAAGTCAGGCTCCACTTCAAGAATATTTCTAAGATAATGGACTGCGTTGGCTGCTTCAAGTGTCGCCTGTGGGGGAAGCTGCAGGTGAGTGCTTTCAGCAGTGTGGGATACAGGGAGCAGCTCACTTGATGGCACCGTGGAGCACAGAGGCAGTTCTTAGCTCTGAGCTACAGACCCTGTGAGCAGGAAGCCGTGTGCTGATCCCCACTCTTGGGGGCCACAGTTGAAAGCTGGGTGAACCTGCTGCAGCTGCACCCTGAGAGTCCAGGAGGGGCACAGAGCCTGGGGGACAGGGAGGCAGAGGGTGCTGCAGAGCTGGGGTGCAGCCAGATCTGTGCTGTGTCTTGCAGCCCTGGGCAGCAAGCCTCTGCTGGGCAGCTCTGCTGTCTAAATAATGCCAGATAAACAGAACATCCTGGCTCTGTCCTGCTTCCTTCTCTTCACTGAGCTACATAAGGTCGGAGTCTTGCCCTGTTAGGTTGATGTCAGCAGGAACCTTTGTGAAGATGAAGAAGGGAAGCGAAGTTAAGCTCGTGTGCCAGGCACTGCGTGTCCCTGCATGAAACATCTTCTTTGTCTCACGCAGACGCAGGGTTTGGGCACTGTGCTGAAGATCCTGTTTTCTGAAAACCTGATAGAGAAGATTCCTGAAAGCGGCCCTTCCTATGGGTTCCAGCTGACAAGACAAGAAATCGTCGCTCTGTTTAATGCTTTTGGAAGGTGAGTGTGAGACTTCTCAGATCTCACGCATGCTGCTGCATTACACCCCACCTGAGCTCCATCAGTCAGTTTTCATTGGCAGTGTTGGTGTTAACTTCTGTCCTGGTCACGCTTTCTTACAAAGAAGCCCTCGAGTGCCAGAGGATGTCCACATGGAAGTGCAGCAGTGGGACAGTTTGAAGCAGCCGTTTATATGCTGTACTTTTGAAAGGGGTTGAAGGAAGTGCTTGGATTAACAAACAAAGAACTCGGTGTCTTTTAAGAAGCGGTGTGACTGTCAGGGAGCACACTGTCCCCAAACACAAGTTGCTCTTCCCTGCTCTGTTTTTGCTCTCTCCTTCGAGCATCACAGCTGCATTGGTTTGTTCCCTCGTCAGTGGTGTTTAGTGGGCAGCCATCAGCACAGCCCCTGGGGGGCAGAAAAGGAGGGGAGCTGTGCACATCCACATCCCTGCTGTTCGTTAAGAGGTGATGTGGATTAGTCCAAATTGTAAAGCAGAAGGCAGTGCTGGCAGGGAGAGGCAGACCCTCTCTTGAAGGAAGGGAAAGTTACAGGTCTTATCCTCAGGGCCCAGTCTCGCATCTTTACTGATGCTCTGGGGCCAAAATGCATTGAGCAAAATGAGGGGTGTGATAGAAAAAAGCCCTCGGAAGAAACAAGCTCCTGCTGCAAGGAGACACGGCCATCTACCTGCATAGCTGGAAATATTATGGTCTGTTTCTTGACCTCTACTTCATGGGTTTGTCTGATGGCTGTTAAGCTGTGTTACAGCCTGTTCCTGTGTCTCTCAGTAACAGAATCTCGTGTGTATTAGCTTTAAAAAGAGCTTGCAGAATGAGTGAACAGCCTGGTTGTAACCAAAATCTACGTGAATCTCTTAAGTTCTCTTCCCCAGAGCTGCTCAGAGCTTTCCTTGATAGCAGTCCTTTCGTGATGCGTTCGTTGCTCTCACGCTTTTGTTGCACGCAGGGTTTCAACGAGCATCAGAGAACTGGACAACTTCAGGAACATCTTACGGACCATGCGGTGAACACAGCAGAGCAAGGCTGCAGCTTTCCTGTTCCCACTCCAGGTTCTTCAGCAATAGACAATGCCACTGCACTCCTGACTGCTGCAAGGTGAGGCCACGTGCTGAGCCTCAGGCTTGGAGCTGACTGTCTGTCTGTCTGTAAGCTGCTGCTGCCAAACGTTTTGTACAAAACTGTTTTGTATAAAAGCGAGGACTGGATGTCAAGTTTATGTAACAGAGCAGAAGATGGGTCTGAAGAAGTTCTTGGTTACTATGGCTGTAGTGGTTGGAGGGGCACTCTCTTTGTCCTCAGGAGCTGGAGGTAGAGCCCCAAGTGTGACACTGAATAAAGCTGGGGAGAACTCCTCGTCTGTTCCCTGCCTCCAGCTCTGCCCCTCACAGCACCCTGGGAGCAGCGTGTTGCCAGCCAAGGCAGGCAGGCCTAGCAGGAGTCCCCTGTCTGCAGGGCTGCCTTCCTCTTGCTGGGGACACCTCCTGGCCCTCAGGCTGTTCCCTATCTGTGCTGTGCTCCTGGTGTTCCCCGGGCTGGGATGGAGCAGGATGAGGCACAGCGCTGGTCTGACCTGCTGCCTTGCAGCCCGTGCTGCTCTGCTGAGGGACAGCGTTTCAGGAGCGTGCTGCAGGGGGAGCAAGGCCCCTTCCTCCTTACGGGATTTGAAGAATGCAGCAGCACGCTGCAGGGATCCCACTGCTCACCATTTGGCCACCGTGTGCCTCCATCTTGTGTGACACCATGGGGGAGCAGCAGCAGCAGCTCAGGCCCCGCTCCCGCCAGGTGCTGAGCAGGAAGCACACCTTGACATAGGTGACTCTGGGTCTTGTTCTTACAGGAAAGCAGAGCGTGGCCATAAAGGAAGGCAGAGGCACAGTCAGTGCTGCCTCCCTTCCCAGCCCTGCTGCCACAAACCAGAGCAGTGAGAGCCCTGAGAGTTACAGAGCCCTGCAGGCTGCACTCCTTCCAGCACGAGGGCACCCACCTGCCTTGGGGCAGTGGGAAGCCCCTCACCACCCATGGCAGCATGTTCCACCAGGAGCTGAGTTGTGGCCTCTCCTGCAGCCAGCACTGGGACCCTGTGGCTTTCCCAGTCCTCATCAGGCCATGGAGTCCAGTTTGGGATCAGCTCACCTTGCTGGTAACTGGGTGAAGGCTAAAAGAGAAAGGATGGGCCTGCCCTGGGGCTGCTGCTCCTCAGAGGTGCTCAGTGGCTGATAACACACAGCTGAATTTTGCCACTCCAAGGACAAGAAGCTGGGGAAATAGGACAGAGCTGTTGGGACAGAGCAGAGGCCACAGCTCCCTCCCCACCTGGGCTGGGCTCTCAGTTCCCTGGGCAGCCCCCTCCCCCAGCAGCACTCCTGTCTGCTCACAGCCCAAGGGCTCACTCACACCAGTGTGTGGCCCTGGTGATGTCCTCAGCCCCACTGTGAGGCACAGAGGCAGATGCTGCTGTGTACAGACAGCATGTGCTCTGCTGAAGCAGCTGCTATCTGTGGTGAGCTCAAGGCCAGAAGTGATAAACCCGTGGCATAAGGAAATATGGGAACACAGAGTTGCTGAGTGAGGTTTCTGCCTCCTCCACAGCTCAGTGCCAAGGGGATGCAGGATGGGGAACCAGAGCCTGAGAATGGGACAAAGCACAGCCCACACAGGAGCAGCTCCTGCCCTGGGAGCTGTACACACAGGAGCAGAAAGCAGGGATGGGCAGAGGACACAGCTCAAGCCCCTGATGCCTACACCTGGAGAAACAACATAAATCCCTCCCAGGCGCTAAGGTGGGGGGGGCTGCAGGCCCCAGCACTGCCACAGACAGAGAAGGGAGACAACAGGACAAGGGCTGGAGCTGGCTGGGCCAGCAGGAGCTGTGCCAATGGAGCACGGAAACTTGTTTTTTTATTTCAACATAGTAGTGCTCAGTTACAGTTTAGTGGAAGAAATAGGTACATTCATTGGCCACAGCTTCCTGTTGCAGGCAGCAGAGGCCCGGCTGCAAAGCCAAAACACTGTTAAAGAACACCAAAAAAAAAAAAAAGAGAAAGAAGTTCAATGAAAGGCAACTATGCATTAAAAAAGTCATTGTACTTCTCAGCTATAAATTACTTCAGTAAAACACGAGACAACCCCAGCAGGAGCAGTCAGCTCTGAAATTAACGGCCATCCATACGAGTGAATAAAACCAAAACACTCTGCCACTCACTCACGAGTACATCAGCAACGAGAGCCATGGCCCCAACCTGCCCTCCTCACCAGGAAGATCGTACAGTTGTGTGCTTCAGTGCAATACGAGCAGTGAGCCTGTAGCCCTTTAGGTTTTTGTTTTATTTTTTTTTTTTGCACTACACTCCCTTCCCTCCAAAGAAAAACTTAAAGTGCTCCCAGTGCTTTGGAATTTAAGCAAGAACAGGGCCACTGCTGTCACTCCTTGTCTTTGGTGACTTACGGCAGAAGAAAGGAGGACAAGATGGGCTGGGTCCTTGGTTAGCTTTGCTGGAAGCCGAGCAGTGATTGAGATGGAGCAACCTCTTCCTGCACAGCAGCCAGAGGGAGGAGGCAGCGCTCTTACACCAGGTGACAGCAGCCAGGAGAGCTGGGGCAGGCAAGGTGAAGCTCTCTGGTTCAAGTACTCAGCGAGAGGGACGTGCCAGGAGCCGTGCTCTCATAACCCTCTCTGAACAGCAGCAGAGGTCGCTCTTTCTCTGGGCCAGTAAGAGGGAGGGAGGCCCACACCAGCACAGGGACCATAGAGGGGCAAGGTGTTCTCAGTGCCACAAGTGACATCTAGCTCAGTGCAAGCAAGGTGGGTAACAGGGTGCTTGCCACTCCAGAGAGGGCAAGGTTGGAGGAGAGGCCAGGGCTACAGGCTTCTCACACACCACTGGGGACACAAGCAACCTGCAGCACCCAGTGCCCCACAGCCAAAGCCAGGCAGCACTGTGCTGCTCCACATGGGTGCACAGCCTCCACCCAGCCAGGCCTCCCAGTGTCAGACAGGTGTTTGAGCAGCTTCAAGTAGGTTAAAAGCAGTTCCAGTTCAAGTTTTCACTAGAGGTCAGGGCAGCTGCTCGCCTATGACCAGCACCTCCACCCAAGCACGCATCCAAAGCTGCTCCACTCATCTCAAAGGGGCTCAGAGACATCCAGTCTTACACAGTCTCATCTCCGAGAGCCCAAAAGAGCTGCAAACCAAGTCAAACCTGGCATTTCCAGTTCAAAAGAGGGAGCAGACACCTGGAAAGTGATCCCTTCTTCACATGACCCAGCACACTCCAACCCTGTGGGCATTGCTAAGCCCCCCTGACACAGCTGCTGCAGGACTCCAGGTCCCCAGCCTGCTCCAGGGCACAGGAGAGAAAAGAAAAAAAGCCCGGGGCCCAGATTCCTGCAACTCTGCCACCACAAGCAAGAGGCATCCTGCACCTCCACATTTGGTCAGCTTGACATTTTGTCCTCTACTAAATGCAACTTCTTACTGAGGGGCAGCAGGGGAGATCCCACATGGGGAAAAGCAGCTCTAGTTTTTACACATGCCTGTCCTCAGCCCTAAGCTTTCCCAGAAGAGAATGACCTGCAGAGCCTCACCCCCTCCTTCACTCCATCCCTCCGCCCTGCCAGAACATCACTGCACATAACCAACCCATGAGCTTAACACCAGCAGGAGCACTTGATCTCACCATTACAGGCCTTTGCTACGGATATGCTTTGAGCTCAGCTGCAAGCCCACAGTTCTAGGCAGGATGGTTCAGCATCCAGGTGGAAGGAGCAGCAGTCAGAGAAGGCCTGCTCCCAGCCCAGAGGCAGCAGCAGCCCCACAGGGTGCGGATATGGCACGTTAACACACTGCAGGAGGCCCTGCCCGTAACACTGTTAATCTCAGCTTCACACCTCCACACGAGTCAGGATGCAGAGTACTTCACGGAATACATCTTTGCAGGAAGACAGTGCCTCTCCCAGCTATGGATGTGCAATTAAAAGAGTAACTAGAACAGTCTCAGACTGAACAGCCTGAGTGAGATTCATTCCTTCCAAGTGTGCAGATAAAAGTGCAAATATGCATTTGATGTTTCTTTTCTAGTGAGGAAGCTCTGGTGCATTTAGCTGCCAACATCTTGAAGACCAGACCAAGAAAAAGCTTCCAGAGAGTTCAGCTTCACTTTGCTACATGGTACCTTAAAGTCACAGTTCTCTCGCTTACCACCTGCAGCCATAGGCGCCGTCCTGCTTACGGCTGCAGCAGGTAGTGGAATGTTTGTGTCGATGAGTTAGATGCTTCAGGGAAGAGGGAAAGAAAACCAGGTTACAATCCTATACATGAATGCCACTTCTGGGAGGAAAGGGACCTCGCAGCCTCCTCAGTTCTGCACTGTGGGGTATGGGCTGTGGTGGTTACTCAACTCTGAGCCGCCTGCAGCAGAGAGCAACGGAGCACTGTCGGTGGTGGTCCCACTGGGAGGGGGACCCGCTGCAGAGCTGTCATTCCCAGCCAGAGACCCATAGCAGCCAGAGCACTGAGGGGTGGCCAAGCTGGGAGGAGAGAGGGAGAAACCAAACAGGAACTCAGACAAGTAGTTTGACTGCTTATTGTCTAAGCAGCCCAGAAAAGACTCCTGCCCCCAGCACTGCCTGTGGGGCAAGTCTGCAGAAGCAGGTTAGGATCTGCAGATGTGATACTGCCAAGGAGCCTGGCCTTCAGGTGCAAGGGCAGGAGCACCAGGCCCTACAGAACTGGTTGAGAAAAGATGCAACCCTCCCGTTCCTCACTAGAACCCCTGGACAGGAGGACTTCAGAGCCCTGAGCAGCAAGGCCAGGGTTGCCAGACTTCCCTTTACAGTTCTGCTGGAGACACCACACCATTCTCCCCCAGCCCAGATATCCCTGCAGATCTGACCCAGCTGCTCCCAGACTTCGGCACCTCACTTCCTAGAGGAAGAACTCCTCTGGAAGTAATTCAGGGGCCTCCTCTCCTCAGCTGAAGAAAGATCCTAAGATCAGTCTGCCTGGATGAGGCCTCCTGTCTGCAGCCATTGCACATTTCTACTTATGAGCATCCACTGTTGATATCCACCTCTCAGAGGCAATTGCTTTTAGTAGAAGCACCTCTACATTGCAGAAGGGAGCAAAACTAAGCTCAGCCACAAGGCTCCTTGCCCCATCCACCTTGCCCAGGCTGCCTCCTATGTCAGAAAGAGCTCTGTTGCTTCCACACAGGACAGCACCTGTGTTTTCACTTTCTAATACAACACTTACCCTCCTTCTCTGGCCCCAAGCCGTGATAAGTCATCATCACTGTCATAGCGCCTTGGATTGTCAAAGAAGTAGGCTCTGGAGCTGTAGCTATGACTATTGACCATTCCTGCTGGAGTCTGTTAAAGAGAAGAGAGTTATGACAAACGTGAAATTTAACAGCCCTTAAGTGGTGTGATCCCATACACCTTGGGCTCCTCCCTACACAGGGGTATTTGAGCTGCAGCAGTCTGCTCAGACCTACCAAATTCTGACTCAGTCTCTGAGCCCGGAAGAACAGCACCACAAAAGTTGTTGGCACCAGTTCCCAGAGGAAAAGGACCACTCCAAACACCACATATTCTTCACTGCTTACTTCCACATGCACCTGCAGAGGGAAGTTAGAGGTGTTTACACTAAGCCATCAGCAGAACTACACAGCTCCCACAGCTGGGCAGAGCACACAGCTTCAGAGAATTACAAACACAAAGTCCTTGTGAAGGCAGGAGTCCCTAAACCAATAGCTGTTACCCTAAACTTGATTGTTACCATTTTAAGTGAGAGCTAACAGCTCTCTTCAGGGTGCCACCAGGGTGCTGGTGAGCTCTCTTCCCACTCCAAGGGTTCTCCACTGCACACAGCCATGCCTTATTAAGCTCTACTCTTCTGCTCTACTTGTTCCCCCTCCCCCTCCAAAAGAAGAGTTGCAAACTGAAATTGATGCTCACAACAGGGAACCCCTCTTGAAGAAGCAGACAGAGGAAGATTCAGGCCTACTCTACTACTGAGAATAAACATGGCTTCTGAAGGCAGAAATCCAGCTTGTCTGGAGATTCAGAGAAACAAGCATCTCTGCGTAGCATCCTCTTCCTCTACACTCCATCCTTGCATGAGGGGCACACAACTCTCTGCCACAAGTCACAGACTTGGAAGAATAATGGACAAACTCACCTTGTCTGAAAGGTTGTCCCAGCCATAGTTAAACGGACCAGGAACACTGTCTGGAGATATGGCCACAGCTACCAGGTTATAGCAAGCCCTCGAGGAATACAGAAGGGCAACCACAGATCCCACGAGAATAGCTTGGCAGACAGATGTTCCCTAGAACAGAAAGAACAACAGTTTTAATACAGACCTTCCCATAGAGCTGGGACTTTACCTCTGCTCAAGTGCATGAGGAGCTGCACAGACAAGAGTGACCTAGAGCATTTGAATGCTGCTGCTAAAATATTTAGAACTGGTTAAGAGCTTCACCGCATGGTAAGTTCACTGGAGTAGCAGAGTTGGGCAGTCAGCATTGCCTGGGAGCAGGGAAGGCTCAAGGCACAGGAGCGTTGTTCTCAGGATTTTATCAATAGGTAGAGATCAAAGTTGTTTCAGCAATCAGCTTCAAACCAGTGACCCAGAGGTGCCCTCCCACCCACTGCCTTTCTGGGGCAGTCTCTAGAAGGCCAGCTAACAGCCATTAGGAAAATACTGCTGTTCTTGCACACTGATCAGGCACAAACTCTACAGAGATATAATCTAGTTATTTACTCTGTAGCAGTTCAGCACCCCACACACTGAACACGGCCTCTGGCCAGAAAAGAAGTTCAGATATTTGGGGTAGGCCTGTGTGACAAGGCAGGAAGAACCAGCATCTGAGCCTCAGCGCTGCAGTGGGAGAAGCCAAGCATACCAGACATAAAGCAGCATGCTGAAGGCTGGCTAGATGTTGAGCCTCCTACTAGCTGTCCTGTGCTGGTGAAGGAGAAGAGAGGTCTCCATAACCTTCCAGATGTAGCATGTCAGAAGGAGAGCTGCCACAATGGACCCTGAGGTCACAATACCCACCTTTCCTGTAACACTAGCCTTAGGAAACTACTTGATCCGCAAAGAGACACCTGCTAAATACACTCAAAAGCCAGAAAATGAGTAAACATCCAAGCAAGATGCAGCTGGCTTGCCTCTGTATGTAGGGAGACAATCCACTCAGGCAGCTCACCTGCTCCACCTTCTCCACATCCAAACCAGCTATGCCATCTGTTTTTCCAGTCTTAGAGCTTTGCAAGTGAGCTTGCAGGTGCTTTTAACAGACTAGTTCTTGCTATACCAGCAGAGAATGCAGCCTACTGCAGCACCATTAGCAGAGCCCTCAGTATTCAGGAGAGGAGAGAGGGGCAGAAAAGCAAGGCTCCAGCAGACAAGGAGCACAGCATACAGTGCAGGATCCAGCAGCAATGCAATGCAGCCTCCTCACATGTCAAATAGTTCAAACCTTCCCACACTGTGGCAAGGGCAGCAGTCTTACCAAGTCTCTTCAGACTTGCTAGATTGCTTTGAGAGTCAGCAGGTTTACAGCCAGAGATCAGGAGGAAGGGAAACTTTTTCAGGCACTTGGGTAACACTTCTGCACATCCCTGTCCTATTTTTGCAGCTCCTCCATGACCCGGAAAGTCAAGAAATGTCTCCAAGGTAGGAAATGAGAACTTAAATGTTCAAGACCTCTACGAGACAGTCAGGTTGAGTTCTCAGAGATAAAGCAGGCTCTTCCAGAGCACACTGTATCAGAGCAAGCCCTACAGAAAGCCTCTGGCATGTAACTAGAGGAAGTTGCCACATCCATAAATCACTGCTGAGGGAGACTGATATGTTAATTAGTGTCCAGAGCCAGTTAGAGCTGGATACCTGGCCCACAGAGGCAGGGATTTGAGCAGCTTGTCAGCTCAGTCATGGCTCCTGCCTCACTTCAGAACCACTGGGCTGCAATCTGCAGCCTCTGGGGACAGTTGCCACCAGAGCCTCTTAGGCAGCCACTCCCAGCCACCCCCAGCACACACATCCTGGATTCAGGGCACTGAACTGAAGTGCCTTGAGTGGCCCTGCAGATGACCTGCTAAGGAGCAAGGTGCCTCCAGCCAACACAAGGCAGCTGGTTAACCAAGATGTCTTTGTAGCAGTGCCTGCAGCAAGAAGGCTTGTCACTCTCTTTATCTTATTCCTGATGGGGCAGAAGCATCCAACAGCTTTCATAAGCTCCATGCTCTGGGTAGCCTCTTGCCTGAGACAGGCATGGCAATACTTTACAGCCCACAGATTCACTTGACAGAAGACTCCAGGAGTCCTTCTGACACATGGAAAGACAGGATTCAGAACATGAGAAGAGAAAAGCTGCACCACCGTGAGAAGACACTACAGAGCCAGGCAGCTGGCTTCTCTGCACCCAGCTCTTCCCGGATCCTGGCATGCTTAAGCCAGGCAGCCAACACTGGGCAAGCAGGAAATCCCCTTTGCAGAGAATTGTTATGCATCTGTCAGAGTTATCAGTACTATGCAGACTTTTCTGTACTTAGTGGTTCTTGCAGTGTATTTGCCACATTTCTTACTTAGAGAACCCTCTATTCTAGTCAAATCCTACATTAAACCTCTAAGCCTGAGAAGCAAAAGCAGCACCTCAATCTCACCAGCAAAGCTGCAGACATGGTTCCCCAAAGCATCCAGGGCACAGCATTCCTACAGCAGGAACACACACCTTCTGAAGGTAAGAGCTGCCAGCAGGTCAGCACTGCTTACAAAGCAGTCACCTACCTTAGACTCGAGGTAGACATTCGCTGAAGACATCTTTCCCAGTTTGCACATGCAGCAAGCCAGCGAGATGGCACACAGGATGAAGAGACTGTCATTGACCAGAGCACGAGCAAGGACTGCCTGCCTCAGCTGGCTCTCCGGGACTTCACTGTGTATTAGCATTGCACACGTCAAGTTCACAACAAGGAAGAGGAGGCTGGTAAGTATGGAGCCCAGATACAACAGAACCCTGGGGAGAGGAAGGGGGAAAGAAACAGAGTTCAAGTCAGTTCCAGGGTCATTCTTCATCACCCTCCTGCCTCATCAGTCAAGGGGCCCCAGTGCTCCGCTCACTCTGAAGAGCACCACTGTTGAAGCTTCCTGAATATCTTAAGTGTGCAGAGTCTGTTTCAGCTGCTTTCATACAGCATGAGCTGCATAAGTAGTCTGAGTTACAAGGCTCATCTTCTGACAGTCAGGTTCTTATCTCACAGATTTTAAGTGTTGCTGTAGCTCTGCATTAACTCCAGTCAATATGCTATGAGTCATCACAATCACTGCTACTCCTTTATTGAAAGCCACCGGAGCTTTCATCTTCTACTGTGGGTTTCCCTGGAAATGGTCAGGAAGCACCTGGGCTGCACAAACACATCCCACCTTCTGCTCAGTGTTTGTCCCATAGCTCTTTGCTGGGGATGGGCCCACTCAGAAAGACCTTGGGAATTTATCTAGCTCACTGTTAGCACCAGTACTGACTGAAATGCTGCATGTCTCTGCACACATCAGCAGCATCTTTCAACTTCCTTGCTACCCCTGGGAGCTCGCAGCCCCACTCCAAGGGGCATCTTAGGGCACAGCTAGGTGCAGTAGCTCTCTTTTTTTGGTCTCTGGGGTTCAATGCTCCCATTCCTAACACCGCAGCATTCGTTCATCCCAAGCAGTTTGAAGGTAACATTAGAAGAGTGCCACTTACTTGTACTTGTTGAAATCAGCTGCACATTTCACTTTGAATATAACCTAGGGGAAAACAAATTGCAGAGCATTACTTCACATGACCTATAGTTCACCTCTAAGCTTAATAAAGATGTATACAACAGGAGAGACAGCACCCAGTGGACATCTTGAAGGATTATGTCACTTACAGAACCCATCTGTATCCACTTGCAAAAGACAACTGCTCCTTCTCCTGCAGGAGCTAAGCTTGAACGTAGGTGTCCAACCAGCAGGAACATTTATTACCCTGTAAGGGACTTTAACATCTCACCTAAGGACTTCAAGGGAAGGAAGTTAGCACCCAGCAGTCACTAAGAACATTCAAAAACACATTTACTTCACCAGTGTTGTGCGGTGCATTTTAGGAGCTCAATCACACTTATCTCCCTGTTAGAGAGGGCTGCTTCAGCAATGCAAACAGCTGAAACAACTGACCAAAAATAGCCCTCTGGTATTGGATTATGGACCTGCAGGCTCTAACAAGCACATGGGTTTCTCAGTTCCTCCATCCTGAAGATATTTGTAGGACAAATTACACCTGAGAAGCAACTCAAGAGATGGAAGGCAGTCCTGCAGAGGTGAGAGGCCCAGCCTGCCAAGTTGCATGGCACACCTGACAGTCATGCACAGGCTATTTCACTCTTCAAAGCAACAAGCACTCTGTCCAGAAGAGAATCTGGGTTGTGAGCTTTCTCAACACTAGGGATTAGCAGACTCAAGCTGCACACTGCACAAGGGCTGGTGCTTCAAAACAAGAACTCCACAGACTGCAGGATACTGAACACATGCCTGCAGCCCCAGCTGTGCAGGCTGAAGGAGAACTGCAGCTCACCCTCAGACACCCTACAGCACTCCTGACATTCAGCAGAATGGTTTCCATGCCCCTTAAGGCATGGAGGGTGGCTTCTGCTGATGCATACCTGGGCAGGACTCCTAGCATAAGGAAGCACAGAGACCAGGAAAAGGTGCAAACCCTCCCAAGTCACAGAGCAGACACAAGCATCAAAGTACTGCTGCAGGGGGACGGGAGGTCACACATGGTCAGGATAAGCAGCACGTGGGCAGTGCTACTCAGAGCTCACTTGTCACACACCAGTTCAGCACAGCCATGGCAGGAACTGTGAAAAGCACAGCTGCTGCTGGTACAGACCCCACCAGGAAGGATGCCAGAGCTTAGGGTCACATTCAGCCTCATACAAAGCCTGTGTCCTGACTACAGGCTTGAAGTCAGGACACAGGCCTGAAGGAACTTAAGAGGTAGAGAGTCCTCTACAGCCAGATCCAGCAGACAGAACACTTGTGCTGACCCCATCAGTCTGATTGCTATGTAGGCACAAGTTTGGTTACAGCACTCCTGCAGAGCCCTCCCTGTCAGTTTCCAGACCATAACTGCAGTGAAGGATCACTCATCTCCTACAAGGCACCCCTACTCAGCTTTTCTGTGATAGGATTTCTCAACTCTCACCCTTCCAGTCAACACTGAGGTAATGACAGCACTATGAGGCCCCAGAAGTCAGGCTCCTGCCAACATGATTTCCAACAATGTTAGAGAATTTGAGGACTGTCTGTCCCATTGCAGTAGAGTTCCAGGCATTTGAAAGCCCTCCCCCTCCACCCCCAAGGCATTGGGCAGCTTCAACAGCCCCATTTCATGAGCCAGTTCTTATGTTTGACTCCTCTCCCTGTCTGAGGGTAGACAAACTCCAGGAGCACCTCGAGCAAAAGGCAGGTAACCAGCCCCCACAGCAAGGAAGCACAGTACTACAGGCAATCCAAAGCCCTCTACTCTGCTCCTGGCCTACACCAGTAGGAAGTACAAAAACACAGCATCATCCACACTGAGCCCACAGTTAGAAGGAACCTGGGCTTTGGCAGGAGGGCATACCTCAAGTCTGAGAAATCTGAGTGCTCCCTTATCCTTAATTTGCCTGCAGGCTACATTCAGGTGCTTTGGGACTGTGAGAACAGACATCAAGGACAGCCAGCTGGGAAGCGACTTGGCTCAGACCTGATTTGTGCAGCATGGAAATCCATTTAAGATATTTGTACTGCTGCTCTGACTCCCAGAAGAGCAGCCCAGAACCACAGTCTCTGAGCAGCAGTGCAACTAGTAAGCCTTCACTATTGTATTCCAGCTGATAACCCTGGGTAGAACAACTCATCAGCTGCGCAGGGGGAAGACACTGGATAACAGAAAGGAGATTCTGGCTCCAGCAGCCCCACTCGAGACAGTCTTCCTGGACTGCCATACACCCTGGGGAATGAGACACACCAAGCTGACTTGGGGTTAAGAGCGCAACAGGAACCTGAGACTCATGCTTGGACTGCTGCCACAGAAAGCAAAAGGAGACCATGGTACCAGCCTTAGGCTGTTCTTAGCCCCCACTGTGCTGTCCTATAACTTTAGGAAGACAGCAGACACCACTCAGTTTACAGTGTTTGCATAGTTATAAAGACATAACTCATCTGATGACATAACTCACTGTTTCTTCACAGGGACAGATGGGGTCAGTAGGTGATACTGGTCCTGTTCACAGTGCACCTCTGGGATTTATCCTTGAGCCAATCCTGCAAGGCTTTTAGCACCAGACTATCTGCTGCACTCAAAGCCCAAGGACAGCTGATGCAGAGGGCTTTGCTTTAAAAAAATAAAGAAGCTCAGGAGCAGTCCTGCTCCTTGTAAGAGCAGGAAATCCAGGCCCCCCGTCCTCAGGCAGGCATATTATACTAAGTTAATAGTAACAGTCCCAACAAACAGGGGTTTCCACTGTTCAGCTGGGTAGCCAGCCCAGGAGCCATGCAGTTGCATGCTGAAAATGGAGAACAGATGTCTCCACTGGCCCAGAGCAGCAGGGCTGAGCAATTTACTGCTAAGCAAGCCTTTTGTAACAGTTAAGCAGATCTCAGTTGTTTTTCTGGAAAAAAAGTCCTTTCTGCACTTCCCACCAGCTACAGGTTTGAGGGGGGGGGAGGTAAAGCTGAAAAGCAAAACTAAAGTATAGACCCAGAGGGCCCCGTAAAGCTAGAGGCACTCTGGGACAAGAGCAGATACTGACCTCAGAAGGAGAACTTGCTATGGGGATGCTCCCAGAGCATTATAAACACTCATCTTCGATGGTATACTGGAGGTGTCACTCTCGCTAAGGGATGACAGGTAAAAGACCACATCCCATAGATGGCTCCGGACCAGTTTCAGTCCTAACATTCACCCACGTGCAGCTTCACTGAGGTGCAACCACTCACAACAGAGTGACAAGGCTTTCAAACTTGTCTCCTTTCTGATGGAATCAAAGTCTTTTCTGCTCCATAAAGTTAATGGGTTCAGGCTCTGAAGATGCAAGACACAACTGTGTTCTGCCTTGGCACAAGCACAGGCCTCACTCACTGCAAGCGCATCCATATTCTCTCTCACCACGTTCATTCTCAGCTTGGTGCTATTTTGGGACCATACCCCATAAGCAGTGTTCAAGATCTCCCCATCCACTCCTCCAAGAAAGAGCTGGAAGTCATCTATGAGGAGGATCTCTCAGCCCCACTAGTACCAAGATCACCCTACACCATCTTGAACACAGAATAAAACTGGCACATACAGTGATTTTCTAGAACAGTCAGCCACCAACACAGCCACCCGACCAACCAGGAATTGTGGGGCCACAGGGAACCATCAGCCCTTGGATGGAGCAGTTTTGAGTTTAAGTGAGCCCTTACAAGCTGTCCCTCCAAGGAAGAGGTCACACACAAGGTGTGTGAGACAAGGAACGTGGAAGGGTGGAGGAATGGATGGAGGCTTCTCTAATCCTCCATCTGAGAAGCCAGGAAGACAGCACCCTTGGATGCAGGACAAAGAGCTCCCAGGCTGGATGCTCTCCCCATGCATTCCCCATGCATGTCTGCTACAGCACAATTAGAACAAGAAGGAATGAAAGAGGATGATGTCATCTAATCAGATGGACCACTTAGAGAAACCCAGACAGGTTAAGGGTTATGACCACACCAGTCTGGCAGAGCAGCTTCACCACGAGCAGAAGGCCTTACTCATTGTTGCACTCAGCTGCTGACTCTCAAGGGGAGACAGGGATGCCAAGTGTTCAAGGCCTCTGAAAGGGTCAGGGTGGAGGTTGTGGCTACATTTACATGCATTGTGCTCCTGACAATGACCTGGGGGAAGCAGTAATTGGCAGACTCTTGGGAAAGGTAGTATTACTCAAGCAGATGCCTAACTGGCAGAGAAGCAAACACACAAGGCAGACAAACAGCCCAGCAGGTTGAGTATCTGAGCCATCATCCTGTTGGTTTGAATGAGGCTGGGAGTGGATCTGAGGAATTCTGATGCCATGTACCATGATCACCAGATTTCCTGGAGAGAAACTCATTGTTACACACTGAAGCAGAGGGCAAGAGATGCTCCCAAGCAGAAGGCATGACATCTCATGATGTTCCAGGTGAAATGAAAGATGCTTACTGCCAAATAAGCAGCCCACACACATTTTGTCAAACCTCCACATCCCCCCCCCCTCAGTGACCTCAGGGATTGAGACAGGACAGGAACTGGACAACCTTATCCTCACAGATAGGATGAACATCAGGCAGTTCCCACAATTTGAATTCCAGCCCTAGTGTTGCTCGCACTCTAAGCTGCTCTAACTCCCTGCATGTATTTGTTGCTTCCCAACACTACTCCCCCTCCCAGCATTATCTCACCCTCAGCTTGAACACAGCCTGAAGAGCTCTGTAACTCAAACAACATCAGTGCAAACAACACAGCACAGGCCACATTCCCCTGCACTGCTTAGACAGATGCCACTTCTCCAGCATCTCCACAAAGGATGCTCTGTGTACAAAGATTAGCTATGCCTGCAGCACAAAAGCAGCTTGTGCTTTTATCTGAGGACATCTCAGACAAGGATAACAGCCCCAGAGCAGCAGAAGTCCTGTGCTCCTCCATGGGTCACTGTCAACTGGCCTGTGAGAACTGAGAACCAATGTGCCCTCCACAGCATCTCCAGCTTGAATCCACACTAGTAGACATAGTGATCTCTAGATCTTGAGCCACTTTGGCTACATCACAGTTGTTTCACAGTGCTTCAATTTCTTCCAGGTGGAACACTGTAATTAACCCCCTTAACACAGCTCCCACAGTGCTTTGAGGAAAGCACTGAGCACATCCCAGCCAGGCATGCCGATGGCAGAAGGGCACCATGCATTTGGAGCTAAGAAAAGGATGGGCTAGCCTTACCAGCCTGTTATCCAAGCAGAAGAGATAAAATACACTAGTTACTACTGTTTCTTTCATTAAAATGGAAGCCAGAAGAGCAGCAAGGGCTTTCAGTCCATCTAGCTAGCTCAATTTTCTCTGAAGTCCAGAAGCTATAGCTTTCATCACTTACCACACTGCATGATCACTCGCAAAGCACAGCACACTGGACATCTGTGCTGCTCAGGATGGCCAAGTGTCAGGCCCTTCTCTGTAACTAAGCACACACACCCATCTTAATAAGCCATCTTATCCTTTCCCACTCTAGATCCTGAGCTCTTATTTCCTCAGACAGGATTTCCCTTGGCTCTAGGTCTTCAAGGAGAAAGAAGCAGAGTATAACTAGCCCAAGCCTGCTGCAAAACAGATACCATGGGAGGAAGGGCAGCCTGAGAGCCCATCTGAACTTAATTTCTTTTTATTTATTTAAGCAAAGCTTTTTAAAAAAGCCCGCAAGGGGACAAGCCTGCTAACAAGTCCAGTGACTTGGAGGAAAACCAAAAATCAAGCCAGTCTGCACCAACAGAACTCGGGATCCTCAGTCAGCTTGCCTTCTGGGGGACATAAACACCTACTGGTTGGAGCAGTTGGTAGGTCAGCCTCCCTTTAACACACAAGATGGATCACGCACACTATGCAGCATTTGTTACTTCACTGCCACTCAGCAGGCAGCAGATCCAGCACCAAGAGCTTTCACAAGGAGCAGTTCACCCCCACTTCCAGGCATCTGTGTCAGGAGGGGAAGAACCCAAAGGGCCAAACCACCCCACAGCTCCCCATCTCATATTATCACGTGCACAGTGATGTCCTAGGGAAAATGAAATCATAATTCCTATTGGTGACACATCAGAGCGATTTCACTGTGTGTTAGCAATTCCTTTGTGAGGCTGGCAAACAGCTGAGAGCTGCAGAGCAAAGAATCTGAACAACAAAGCTGGAAGGAAAGTACTGTCTATCTATGAAAGAAGTCACCAAACGGGAAGGCAGGCAAAAACAGAGGGCTGCTCACGAGAAACTGGAGCAGAAACAAAATATTCAGAGGGGGAAGGGGAGGGGAAAACTGAGGCTTTAAAGGATAAATAAAAGCGAGTGAAAGGAGCCGAGAAAGGAGGGCAAAAACCACACAGCGAGTGGTGGGCAAAGGCAGAAAGGAGGAACGCAGCTCGGCAACAACAGCCAGCAGCTCCGCACCGTCCCAGCGGCCGTGTGGGGATGGGGGGCTCACCCGGCACCCCCAGCCCGGGCAGCGGGACATAGGGATGCGGGGGTTTCTGCCTGACGACAGGGAGCACGAAAACAAGCCCCGAGCGGAGGGATGGAGAGAGCGCAGCAACAATAGCAGAAGAGGCTCCGGCTGGTGACGTAATGCTTGGCAGCACTCCAGGCCCGAGCAGCCCCTGCCGCTGCTCGCTACCACTTTCTGGTTCCCCCCCCCCCTCCCCTCAGGGGGAGGAAAACAAATAAAAAAAAAAAAAAAGAGAGAAAAAAAAGGACAGAACACCTCCACACCTCCCTCATACACACAACACGGGGCTCCCACCTCACCCTGCGTGGGGTCACCACACACACACACACCCCCCTCCCCCACACCCCCTCAGGGTTCAGCCCCGCGCTCCCTCGGCGCTTTGCGACGCCTTTCCCGGGCAAACTTCACCTCGGCGAAGTAGAGGTTGAGGAGGCAGAGGCCGGCGAAGAGCAGGCAGCCGGGCAGGCAGTAGAGCAGCCAGTGGGCGAAGGGCTGCTGGAGGCGGAGGGCCTGCAGCGAGTTCTGCAGGTAGAAGGAGAACAGCGT